>MU859150.1:0-132449 GCA_033297205.1 Pseudoneurospora amorphoporcata | reverse complement strand
CGCTTCCGCTCCGCTTAGCTACAAGTGCATAGTTCACTGTAGCGTCCCTATACTAGTACTATCATTATAGGCTAGTTAGGGTATTGCAGCAAACATCTAAAAGCCTTTTTCGATTACGGTGCGAAAAGACATTTGCTACGGTGCGAAAAGACTTTCTCTTTCCATGGAGATGAAGGACACGCTGCCCACTCTCCTTATTGCCTCGCTGCTCCCGTCCCGGCAGGCACGGGGATCGAGGTACATACAGTAGGTACATACAGTATGTACCCCCGTCACTTTGAGGAAGCACGACCAATTCAGTTCATTCCATTGGTTTCTTCCACTCTCTTTCCACCTCGATGATTGCGCTGGCTGCTGAATGGAAAGGTCGCGGATTGGCTGGCGTATTTCTTTTCACACTTTACTACTGTACTATGTACCTAGGTACCTTTAACCTTTTTTTTTGTTTTTAATGGTCTTTGGATTTTCGAGCCAAGACCCGTCTCCAACCAATAGCGTGTAATACATTCATTTCCTTACTCAGTACAATTCCCGAAACAGACACCAAATCCAGTCCGTAGGGACAACACAACATCCACCATCTCTCCTAACTTACTCACCCATTACATAAACGGCATGTTCCATTGCTTCATTGATCCCAACATTCGTTTTACCCACCATTGAAAGGAAGCTGCCTCTTGCTCACCAAGTCTGTTTCCTTTTCCACTCCCGTCAGAGACTGAGAACACAAAGGATTTTCCCTCTCTAAGGTACCTTAGGTTTGTCAGATACCTAAGGTAGGTACTGACTGACCACTGCAGAAATTGGAGCTCCATCGCATCGAGTGAAGATGGATTTAGTGCCAGATCTGTACCTCCTGGACAATATCTCTCCCCATTTCTCCCCATTGCTTTTTACCCACCGTACCGTACGACATAACTGACTCACAGAGTTATATCATCTACTTACCTTACCTTACCTAGAGGTACCTACCTACCTACCTACCTACCTCTACAACTAATCTACTCCTCCTCCTCCTCATCATCCTCATACCTACCCGGCTTCCTAAACACGGCCAACCCACTGCCACCACTTTTACCATTCACACTAGCAGTAGGAGTAGCACTAGCCACCGCCGCGCCCACCCTTCCCCATCCATGTCCCCATTTCCACGTGTGATGAGATGTCGTTGTCGTGGTCGTTGTAGTAGTAGTGGTGGTAGTAGTAGTAGTAGTAGTGGGAGTAGTGGTTGTAGTGCTAGATATGCCAGTGGGGTTGGCCGCAAAAGTGAACGTGATTGTCGTTCCGGCGACTGTCAAGGTGGTGACTCTTAGGGCCGTTATGCAAGTTGTTGTTGTTGTCGTCGTAGGCGAAGTAGCCGCCACAGTCCCCGTCGTCGTCCCCGTCGTCGTCCCCGTGATGGTCGTCGTCGAGCCGCCCAGCGTCAAGGTCGACGTAAAGGTCGACGTAAAGGTGGAAGTAACGGTGAAGGTAGACGTCCTGGTCTTGGTGGTCGTGGACCTCCTGGTCTTGGTGGTCGTCAAGGTAGAAGTTCCAGTCGAGGTGGCCGTTCCCGTCGTCGTCCCCGTCGTCGTGCGGGTGGATGTGCCGCCGATTATGATGGTGGAGGTGAAGGTGGAGGTGAATGTGGAGGTGAAGGTGGTGAGGGAAGTGCTTGATGTTCTGGTTCTTCTGCTATGGGTTGTAGAGGTAGAACTAGTTGGCGATGTTGTTGTCGATGTCGATGCCATTGTTGGAAAGAAAGTAATGGTGGAGCCGTTCGGGAGGGTAAGGACTGTAAGGGTCTGTTCCAGTCGTCTTTTGTTACCATGTCCATTCCATCTTGACGATTGATGCACCCCAGGTTCAGGGCGCAAACTTACGCTAACACCGCCCGCAGTCGAAGTACTGGTGGTAGTAGTCGTCGTTGTTATCGTAGTAGTAGTAGGAGTAGCTGCGCTTGTCACCGTGACTGTCGTGGTGGATACGGTGCTCGTGGCAATAGCCCGGTATGTTGGGTATGAGAAGATGGAGGTAATGGTCTGCGAGAATCATCATCATATCAGTACTCAACTATAGGTAGGTAACTAAACTGCCTAGAGGTAACAATCACCCTCAGACATCATATCGATCCATGAGACGACGACTTACCACAGTGACGGTAGAAGGAGCCCTCGACAGAAAGCCCGTATCGTCAGCACCACCACCAAACCGGCATTGGCATGCAAACCGAAGGATGTTTGCCGGGTAGCCTCCCAGGTTCCTGGCGTTGATGTTGAAGCAGTTGTTGTTGTTGTTGTTGTTGTTGTTGGAAACTGGATTGGCCATTACCTGCCCCCGTTGTCCCGGACCAAGAGCTTCGTCTCTACCTTGCAACCGGTTGTTGTAAGCGTCGATCCCGATGGTTCTTGTGGTAGTGGAGGTGGCACTGCTGGCTGTGGTGGTTGTGGTCGTGGTTGTGGTAGTGGTGGCCGTAGCTGTTGCCGTGGTCCCGCCAGTTCTGGTAGTTACTGTAGAGGTGGCAGTGCTATCAAGAGTAGGTCAGCAATCATATTTCTCAGATCATAAAGGGTGAGTTAACCTACACAGACTCGATGAATGTGGCCTCGTATGTGGTACTGGTGAGTCTGACGGTGGTAACGGTGGTAGTGGACGCTGCCGAGGTCACAAAGGCGTTGATGTAGCCTCTCTCGACACAAAAGTCGTAGAAGCTGGAATCGATGTAGTTGACACACTGGGGGTTGATGTTTGCTTGGTTCTGGCAAGCGTACCAGTTGAAGATATTGCTGTTGTCGCAGCCGTTGTTGACATTTAGAGGGAACGACTGATCGCACCGGTGTGGGCCACCCAGTGTAAGTCCAAGGACTGTGGGTAAGAGTTGGGCAACAATGGCCGCGGAGATTTGAAAGACCTTCATTTTGGCCTCGTTGTCACGATGTTGCTGGAGGTGTCGTGGCACGGAGGAATAGTTTGGGTTGTGTGGGCAAAGAAAGGGATGGGAGGAGGGTTCTTTTTGTTGGAAACAACTTGATACGGATACACCGGAGTTCCGGTCGAAGACAGATTTCTTGGTGCATTATCTCTTGAGGTGGCCTTGGTTGCTGTACAGGTAGGTTGTATGGCGGCATGGTCTGGGATTCAAGACACCGGCCGCATGTTGCCTTGGACACTCATGCACAATACCCTTCATTCCCCGACAGTAATCTCAAAAACAAGGAAAGGCAAAGGAAAACAACCCGAAATAAATGGGAAACCTCATCACAGCCCAGTACGAGCTGTTGGACGCTTGTTCTATGGTATAATGCTGTCCCTTGCCATGCAAATGCATACGAGGCATTTTTCTGGCTTTCCTTGCCTTTGGTGCCTACCTGTAGGTAGACTTTGGGGTTCTCCGGAAACCGCTCCGTGATCTTCACCCACACGTCGGACTGGAAAACGAGGTTGATGTTGCATTTGTGCCTCGGGTTCTTGGGTTCCACGAGTTGGAGATGGAAGCGACGGAAGAACTGGTTCGAACAACGGTCAGTATCAGATCACCAACGACAGAGGCCGGACATGGACTTCAAACCTCGACAAACACCTTGCTCAACTCCATCAACGCAACGGGCTTCCCCAAGCACGCCCCACCACCTTTCATAACCAAACACCATCTCGATGACCTGTTGCATCTCCAGCTTCTTGGCCGGTGTGACATTCAGCCATCTCTCCGGGCGAAAAGCCCCTTCGATCTACATCTCCATCACACCCCATCTGCCCCTCCTTCTCCAGTCCTCTCTCCCATCTGCCCCTCCTTCTCCTCTCTCCCATCCCCCCCCCTTCTTATTCCCCCCCCATCCCCTGTTCCTCCTGCCCCCCCTAAGAACCGCCATCTTCCATCTTCCCGACATGTGCAGCCCTCTCCAGGAATCGCACCTTAACCCCCGTCAACATACTCATGAAATACCTCTCCATCTCTTCTTCGGCTGGCATATGCGTCACCTCGACCCGAAACTCCGCTATCAGTCGGGGAACCGCCTTCCAAACAATCAGCTCGGCCAAGTGGCGCCCGGGACAAGTACGTGCGCCGCCGCCGTAGGTTAGGTTTAGGTGGAGCATTTCTCGCAACCTTTTCTTCTCCATTATGTCTTCCATGTCTTCTGCTTGGTCTTGAGGCTGGTGGTGGTCCTCGCTAGGTAAGTCGGGGTCGGAGTCGGGGTCGGGGTCGGAGTTGGAGTCGGAGTCGGAGTCGGATGCGGAGTCGGATGTGGGTTCGGCTTCGGGTTCGGGGTTGGTGTTGGTCTTGGATGAGATTGAGTTAAAAGGGTCAGGCATGGAGTTGGAGTTGGAGTTGGTTGCGGATACCTCTACGGATCGGTTGGAGCCAGCGACGACCTGGAGCCATCGGGAAGGATCATAAACATGGGCATCCGCCCCAAAGATGTCGCTATTCCGATGCAGCGCAACGGGATTACACCCCACCGTCGTCCCCTCGGGCACCCGATACCCGTTTATCACCACCCCTCCTCCTTCCACTTTCGGAACAGTCCTCGAAAGACTCATGGCAATGACGGGATGCAGTCTCTGCGCCTCCTTGATCGCCGCCAACGTATACGGGAGCTGTTTCGCCGCTGTGTCGAATGGTACAACCATTGTCCCACTGCCAGTGCCACCGGCCTCCTCATGCTGTCCCCGGAGATACCCCCCCACCTCCTCCGCAACCCTCTCTTGAACAGCCTCGTGCGTCCCAACCATGGCCATGCAAGCCGTCAAAGCCGAACAGAGCGTTTCGTGTCCGGCGCCAAAGTTGGTCGTGGCCATGCGGCGGAGGTATGTTTCCGTGAACTGGTCCGGCCTGGATTTATGGAGGTTGATCAAATCCTCGAGCAGATCGTGTGCGTGTGGCCTTGCCACCTCCTTCTCCTTCGCTGGCTTCATGTTGTTTTTCTTGGCCTTGGCCTTGGCGTTGGATGGTTTCGCCCTCGGAACTTTTACCTCCTCCATGTCGTCCGCCTTAGCAAGCGCAGCGGCTATCCGCCTCGAACTCTTCTGATACACCGGCGTGAAAAACGGCTTAAAGTTCTTGGGAGTCGCAAAGGTGACGCCCCACAAGTTGGAGAACCACCTCCCCACCGTTTTTCCACTGATCCCCAACTTCCACCCGGACCCGGACTTGTAGTCTTCCCAAAACCCCACCTTGGTAACCCCCGGAAACAAGCCAAAAACACTCTTCCGCTTCCACCCTCTGTAACCCTGCTTGCTCGTCCCGCCGTCACCTCTCGCCTTGATGTACCCCGGGCTCCAACCCAGGACGACGGCGCCCAAGCACTCGACGGCTAGGATGTGCATCCACTCTTTTAGGTCTACCTCTTCCCCTTTTAGACTCCGCAATTCGGCGACGGCATGATCCAAAACGGCGTCGATTTGGGGTTCGAATTTGGAGAGGGAAGAGAGTTGGTAGATCGGCCCTATAAGGCGGCGTTGGAGGCGGTAGCGAGACAATGAACGCTCGGAAAGGAGGTCGAGCGTGTCGGGGTGGTTGACGTTTAGGTGGATGAAGGGGGGGAGGGGAGAGAAAGAGAAGGAGAGCGTGGGTTTGGACAAGGCGGTTGATACTGTTGTTGGTTAGAGGTAGACTTCGATTTTTGGAACCGGGAGAGGGGCGGAGAGGAGGAGAGAGGAAATGGCGAACTTCAAGGGATAGAAAAGGAAAGAAAAAGAAGAAAGGACATACGATAAAAATGACTCTTCTCAAATCCACTTCCCGCACCTTTTTCCATAACAACTTGGTTAGCATCTATCTATCTTGGCAGTGCACTTCAAGTTCCACCTCCACTTGGAACCGGGCTCCAGTCAAGGGAGTAAAGACCTACTGTATATGGTCTTAAACGCCTCCCTCCCATCAACCCAAAGCTCATCAGGCCCCACCCTCACCACGGGTCCATATCTTTTGTGCAAAGTCTTGCCTAGCGTGTACATGCGGCCGTTGCGGGCATGGTAGGCGTGCCAGGTGTTGGAGAGGGCTGCTAGGCGGGGCCCTGGGACGCGGGCGAGGGGGTGGAGGTAGAGGCGATAGAGGGAGGTGGTGATGATGATAGCGATGAGGAGGAGGAGGAGGAAGAGGATGAGTGATAGGAGGAGGGAGATTGAGGAGGCGAGCATGGTTCGGAAGGTTGAGAGGGACATATTCTGGTGAGTGATGTGTGAAGATCCCTTGGTCGTCGGAGTTGGATGGATAAGTGGGGAATGACTTATACGTGGTAGGTTAGGAGTAGCGATGGGCGGTTGCTTGTAGCCTCAGATCTGCTTTCACGTCAGGCTATTCGGTCTTCGACTTCGTTCGTTGAGCGGTGTCGTTTATTTCCCATCAAGAATTGTCAATTTCGAAGGGCGCATGGGCTACTTCAGCCAACATCCAGCGTCGTTTCACGTCGTGGCAGTGGAGTGGCGGCGTTGGTGTGTGTGGTTGTGTAGTGTCATGGGCCAGCAAGGGCAATTGTGAATGCAAGAATTTTGCTGAAACATCGACGGCGACAAATTTTGGGTCTGGTCCAGAATGTTTCAGGGTTAGGGCTAGGTATGGCTTACTGGAAATCGAGGACCAAATGTTGAACGCTGTGTCTCCGTCTTCATGACAAAGGATTGTATTCGGATATTAGGCTAGCCTGCTAGGTCAAAGTGGTAAACAATCATCACAACATAAACCATCATTATCCACCTTCACTCCCTTGAATGTCGTCCCTAGAATGATGGCAGGCTTACTGAGGAGGACCGAGACTGAGAACATCCAGTCCATCCTTCAGCTGTGACTTGCTCGGCATCTTGTTAAGCTGCATCATCTGGGCGCACTGGGCCATAACGGGATCCTTGCCCATGCTTGCCATAGCCACGACCGTCTCGCCCTTGGTATAATAAGCCACCCACTTGCCCTGGTCAGGCTCGCCCTGGAGAATAACATCATCCCATCCGTGGTACGAGTTTCCGCAGTACCGCAGCTGAGCACCAAGAGCACTCCAGAACACCGGGGTAAAGAACTCGGACTGAAGGTTGGGGTGCACGATATGGTGGGCCACCGTGCGACCAGCGTTCTGAGCGACGTTGTAATGCTCAATGCGGACATACTTGCCGTCACCACCGGGGCCACGGTAGGGATAAGAGGCAATGTCGCCAATGGCGTAGACATCCTTGAGTCCAACGACCGCAAAGTTCTCGTCGACCTTCAAGCTACCGTCGTCCTCAAGACGGACAACACTATTTTCCTTCAGGTACTCGGTAGCTGGCGAAACGCCGACGCCGAGAATGACGAGATCGGCATCAAGCTTGGTTCCGTCCTTGAGATGGACAGAGCCAACCTTGGAGGGGTCGGCTGTGGATGGCTCGGCCTTTTCGACGCTAGCCGACATGTAGAACTTGACTCCCTTGGACTCGATGTTCTTCCTGACTAGGGCGCCCACCTTCTCACCCAGCACGCGCTCCAAGGGTGTTTTCTCCATCCCGATGATGGTCACGTCGTTTCCGTCGGCCGTGCAACCAGCGAGCTCCATGCCGATAAAGGAAGAGCCGATGATGACAATCTTCTTGCCCTTCTCTCCGATAGCCTTGCTGATGTTCTCGGCGTCGCGGACGTTGCGCAGAGTAAAGACGTTGCCCAAGACCTGGAAGCCTTGAAGAGGCAGAAGCTTGGGGGTGCCGCCGGTGGCAAGGACCAGTCTAGAGTAGGGGTACTGCTGACCGGACTTGGTCTTGACCGTCTTGCCGCCAAAGTCGACACCGGTGACTTCGTCTTGAACAATGTCGACGTCTCCGCTCTTGAACCATTCGGCATCGCGCCATTGTAGCTTGTTGAGGTCGGTCATGAGAGTCTTGCTGAGCTTGGGGCGGTCAATGGGCAGGTAACCTTCGTTGGTGATCATGGTGACGGGGCCCGAGAAGCCCAGCTCGCGCAAGCCTTCAACCGTGCCCAAGGCACCGGAGCCACCACCGACAACGACGACCTTGTCAGACACAGGAGCTCCGGCAGCCTTGACCTTGCACTTGAACTTGGGCTTGCGGTGGCCGGCCTTGATGGTCTCGGCATCACCCGTGATGTATACAGCGCCGTCGCGTTCGGTGGCCTTGAAGACAGGAAGAGCGTCGAGTGCAGGGGCATTTTCGATATCGCCGGTCGTGGTGTTGAAGCAAGCTCCATGCCAGGGGCACGTCAGCTTTCCGTTGTGGCCGAGGACGCCCTTGACCAAGGGAGCACTAGACGCAATCACATTAGTGTTGAAGTTTCTATCAACAATGGCCCATGGCAGTGTGCTTCTCAGGTAGCATACCCGTAGTGCGTGCATCGTGGACCGACGGCCTGTGTCTTGCCGGCAGCGTTGAGGAGGAGGACCTTTGCATCGAGACCCTCGACCTCGACCTCGTGCTTCTCGCCGGGCTGGAGGTTGAGAGAGGTGATGCCCTTGAGCTTGTATTCCTGCGCCATTGCAATGTGTGGTGTCGACGAGAAGAGACGGATACTAGTTTGCGATTGCGTTGTTATCGTCGGATTGCGCAAAGTAGCCGAGAGGAGTTGTCGCTGGCAGGAGGCTGAGAGGGGTCGGCAGAGACGCTGCAGTGCAATCATGTCACATCCGATGCCAGTACAGGAGAGGGTTACGTTAAGAGGTGAAGAAGAGGGTTCAGAGACTGGTACGATATGGGACGGATCAAATGAAGGAGTGTACTAATTGAGAATCCATGATTGGTGCTTGGGTGGCCCATTGAGCTGAGGTGAGCTCGTTGAAGGTCCCCGCGTCGAAAGAAAGCACCGAGCTCACAGAGGTAGGAGGGTTGGCTAACTAGAGGTACCTCAGCATGTACCTTGATGGCTACTCTGAATCCCACGATTGCATGTACGAATGCTCACACTGGAACACCATATGTAGTACTGTACAATCTAGCTCACTGTTTGTTGAGATCATGGACTATGCATCTCGTTTAGTATCATACTATATATAATTCAATGTCTTTCTGTTGAGCTGGTATCCGAACAACATGGAGGTTGTCTTGTTGTAACTGATGTCTTCTGGGAACAGGCTTGCTTGAGGTACCACTTGTTAGAGCCTACCGGTAGAGGTAGCTCCCGTTTGTCTGCGGGGAGCTCCAGCAGTTCCCGGTCGATGCCGTCACTGCAGTACCTAGATAGCACAACGCTAGCAATCCAAGCATTCTCATTGGTTCAATTGACTTTGTGTCGTGACCATCGTTTTCAACAATGCCCCTTCCATTTTCGAACATGCAAAACGAAGCTCCCGTCTTTGTGCTGCAATCGGGAGGCTCCTCCTTCCTTCCTTCCCTTCCAATACTTGATGACTGTGAAATTTCTTTCTACTCGACACGCCCACCCTGCGCTTCCTCTTGCCTTCAGTTTATACAATGACCTCTCACCTAGGTACCTAGGTACCTTACTTATTGTCAATCTGCCGCTTCCCATGCCCGATAGGTAGGTAATCACTGTTATTTCACAGTAGTGAATTGTTCCATACCAATTGATTCTCCAACATCATTCGTACACCATACATACTCCAGCCCCCTCACACCAACACCCATTACAGCTTGCTCCTCTTGTCCTGTCTCTTGGCCAACTCCCGCAGATGCTTGCGCAAGATCTTTCCACTCGGGCTCTTGGGTATGGCATCAATAAACACCACTCCTCCCCGAAGCCTCTTGTGGTTGGCTACTTTGCTGGCAACCCAGTCCATGATCTCCTCAGCCTTGAGATCCGGATCGCCAGCCACGACATAGGCCCTGTTCCATCCATGTTAGCTTACGGTATGCTGACGAGATGGGGACACTTACCGAGGGACTTCAGTATCTTCTCCTTCCACGCCAATCACTGCCGCATCGGCAATCTTGGCATGGCTGACCAACAGGGCCTCAAGCTCGGCCGGTGCCACCTGGAGCGCCTTGTACTTGATGAGTTCCTACGGCTTCTGTTAGTCCATGCCCATGAACCCAACCAAACCCAAAAACACCAAAAACATGACTTCACCTTCTTCCGATCGACAATATAAAACTTGCCGTCCTTGAAGAGCCCGATATCGCCAGTGCAAAACCAGCCATCCACAAAGGCCTCCTTGTTGGCGGCGTCGTTCTTATAGTACCCCTTGGTCACATTCGGTCCCCTGACCCAAAGCTCGCCAGCTTGCCCTGGTTCCACATCCTTGCTGTCGTCGTCGACAATTCGCGCCTGCCCGTTCGTCACCAGCATGGATACACTTCCCGTTTCATCATCAATCCCGCGCGGCATTGCTGTCATTGAGCCCGTTGTCTCGCTCAACCCCCATGTTTGGCTCAGTTGTGCCTTGCCCTTCCCCAGCTTCTTCCGAGCTGCCAGTTGGAGCTCCTTTCCCATGGGAGCTGCCCCCGTCACAGCCGTCTCAAGCGAGTCAAACTGATCTGTCACCAGAGGGCTTTTGGCAATGGCCAAGTAGATGGGCGGTACTGAGAAGAAGGTGGTGATCTTGTACTTTTTATTGTACTCGAGGAACTTGACAAAGTCAAATCGAGACATCCAGTACAAGGTTCCGCCCACGTAGAAGCTGTTGACAAAGTAGCCCTGGACGCCTGCAATGTGTGCCGCCGGCAAGTGGGCAATGGACCGGTAGTCCTTGGCAATATCCCGTCCCCTTTTCTTCTCATACTCCCGAATCGGATCAAGCACAAGACAAGCCTCGCTTACCAGATTGGTGTGCGAGAGCCTACACATCTTGGGAAGCCCCGTGGTCCCACTCGAAAAGAGAACGCAGGCGATGCTGTTTTCGAGGGCTGTCGTGTCCGTAATACGTTGCCAATCCAGGGTATTGGTCGAGATGGGAATCGGTCTTGACTGTTCCAGGTCGGTGAGTTCAAGGTGCGGCTGTGATCTCAGAACAAGAACTCGAGAGCCAGGCATGTTGGCCAGCTTGGCAGCGGCTGCAGCAATCTCCTTGGTGTCTTCGTTACACATGATGAGTTTTGCGCCGATCTGCTGAGCCTGCCCAGCAAACTCGCTAGCCGTCGAGGACGGGCTCGATGACGAAAAGATGCCACCAGCTGCTAGGGTCGAATAGAACAGGCACGGCAACAAAAAGTGCCCCGAAGAGATACACAACACCACATCTTTCTCCGGCCCGTCTTGGCCAATGCCGTACCTTTGACGAAGAGTATAAGCCAGGCGCTTGACCAAAACCCGAAGCTGGGCTTTCGTGACTGCCATGCTGGGATCCGCAGCGTCGGCATGGATCACTGTATCTTCCTTTGCTCCGCATGCTGGTGAATCTACAAGGGCGTCAGTAAGTTCAAGAATTCTTGCTGACAACGACAGTTTAGCCTGCACCGTCCCTCCGAGTGGGAGTTTTACCAAAGAGGACAGACAGCAAGTCGAGCTGGGGGAAGTCTCGCTGCTGCGAAGCCTTGTAGATGATGCCGGAAGGCGTCCTCTCTACGATGGTCGTCATGGTGTTTATTGTTTCGTCACTGATATTGCCAAAACAACAAGGGCAAACTTCATCTCCAGCACTTATCCTCCAAAGAGCAATGTCTTATCTCTGTGGGACGTTACTCAGCGCCTTCCTTACCCCGCTCAGACACCGCAAGAACACAAAGGAGGTCGCCGGCCGGCCATGTGTCTATCCATGCGCTTTGCCTTCTTTGGATGAAAGGGGCGTCCTTTCGGACGACTTGACAGCTTGTCGATCTTCAAGGCGGCGAATGAGAGGTCATCCCAACAATATCTTTCCCCGCATATTGGGGTCATAGCACGAGCATTTCAGCCAACCTCGGCACCCCCCGGATTTTATATTCTTTGCTAGCTACACGATCTGTGCGACATGGCTTTGGCGCCAATACTCGTCAATGATGTTATCGCAGCCGCAATGCCGCGAGTTGATCGCCCTTCAGCCTTCGGCGGGCGCGGCTACGAGCTACCCCGCTACCCGTGGTCGTCATCCGAACGCCCGATTCCCCACTATCAACGACGAGCCGTTTACCACTGGTCGGGATCCGCATCCGCAAAAGTGTCGCCGATGGCAATCTCATCAACCCAAACCTGACGGACGGGCTGCGTGCCAGCATAGCCCGAGTCGTGCCAACCATTGGCGTAGAGACCGACACGGAACTGGAACCTCACGTCGGTGTCGATGGTCGTCTTGATGTCGAGCTGCTCGACGACCTTGGTGCCATCATACCAGAGCTTCAAGTAGCCGGTGTTGTCGCTCCTCCACTTGACCTGCATCACAACCTTGTGCCAGACGCCGGGGGTGACGTCAATTCCCGTGTTGAAAGAAGTGATCGTGGGGGAGCAGAGCGTGCCACTCTTGACCCTGGTCATGAGGCGGTTTCCAATGACCCAGACCATGGTGGTGGGCGCCCACTCGTCGCAGCTGCCGGACCCAAAGTCGCCGATGAACTGAGCAATGTTGTAGGATTGCGCGGGGCTCGACTGCCAGTCGCTCTGCAGACGGAACGCGAAGCCATAGAAGCGCGTCTCGCCCCGGGCGTATCCGTTGAGAGTCCGCACTTCGGCGTGGTAGCGGCCAGAGTAGGAAGGGTCGTATGTCTGCTCGAACTTGAGAGCGGTGCCTCCCTCGTAGGCGATGTTGGTCACTTCGGAGATCTTGCCCTTGTTTTCGGTCCGTTGGTCATCCCAGCCGCTCAGGGTACCGTGGTTGCTGAAGATCTGAGTTCCCTGGACGATGGGCGCCACAGCCGCGAGCGCGGCGATGAGCATGTGCCGGATACCCATGTTGCTTTCAGGAGGAGAGGGCAGGTCGGTATGCAAAAGAGGAATCGAGGTTGGATTGCTGCTCTCCAAGTTTCTTCAGGACGGCCGGCTCGGTCGAGTCTTATACCTTTTCACAGCATCGTGCGAGCACCAAAGCGTTCCGCTATATGGAGACATCAGTGTCAGTATTTTTGAGGCTTTTGATGTTTGCGGTTCCGACGGAATGCCCAAGACTGCCAAGAGGTCTGCATCCTGATCCATTAGTAAGACCCCCTCGCGACAATCCAATCGCGGCCTTCCCACACACCATACTGGGTCCTAGGCGGGGCGTAGCCATGGCTTACTAAGGTCAAATAAATGGGTAGGTGGCATCAACAACCCTGCCATCTGGTAAAGGGTTTTTCTATGATCTGGCGGATACTGACTCGCGGTAAACTGCAGTGTCTTCAACGTCCGACGTCCGCGGTTCTCTTCCGCCGTCATCACAGGGTTCTTCCTTCTTAGGCACACACAGCTCGTTCTTTACGTCTGGTTACTACATTCATCAGCGCATTCAAATGCGCATCTCGTATTGCTCCAGCAATACCGCTTCCGCTCTGGGAATTTTGGTTTTACTCAAAGCCAATCCTGTCACTGGATCGTTCCCGAGCAACCTTGCACATAAGACTCAGGCTTCTCAGTCCCGGCAGGCGGGTTGAAGGTTCTTCATTCCTGCGAAGATCGTGACTGTATTCAAGACAGCATAAAGAGAAATGCCTCCAGGCCGATACCGACATATGACATTGCACCTGTCCTGTCATTCATCACCAACACTCCGTGAACATTCAAAGCCCAGCCAGCATTGCGAGCCCGACGCGGAGCTCAGCATCCGTCATCAAAAACTCAATCAAGGAACATGCTCCTTGACGTCAGCTGTCCCGCCCACCTTGTTTTCGGTGGTGCTGCGTCTCCCAAGGCCAGTGGTGTTGTGTTCGGCGTGGTTAACCACCTTCTCGGCAGCTGCATTGGCTTGGTCCTGAAGTTCCTTACCCTCGAACATGAATGTAAGCTCTTCGAGCGTGCGACCCATGGTCTCAGGGAACATGAAGTACACGAAGACGACCTCAAATGCGAGCCAGCAGCAATACGAGATAAGGTACTTCCAGCCAACGTCCTTGAGACCGATGGGGTTGACGAAGGTGGTGAAGAAACCAGCCAGACGACCAAACAGCTGGAATATGGCGATACCACGAGAGCGCTCGGAATAGGGCCACATTTCCACCATGTAGGCTGTGCTTCGAGTCAGTGATATTCATCTTCCGAACAGGGCATCATCAGGGGGGGATTCGACTTACTGTAGGTCAGGGCATTATAACCCAGGTTATAGCAAGGCGAGTACATGTAAATGAAGAAGAGGGTAGCGATGTTAGCCGCGTTGTTTGGCTTGCTAATCGCCTTGCCATGCATGGCCCGCTCCATGGAGATGGTCCATGCGACATAACACAGCAGCAGGCTGATGGTGCAGGCCATGTACATGACACGACGTCTGATACGGTTGACAAGGAGCGAGACGGTCACACCGCAGACCAAACTCCAGCAGGCGATGGAAACGTTGATCTTCTGGATGAAGGTCGTCTCGGTGTAGCCAATCATCTTGAGGAGATCGCCGAGGAAGTATGAGATGAGGGTGTTGCCGGACCACTGGGTGAAAAGACCGAGCATGGAGGAGATGAGAAGACGCTTGCGCATACCCGCGGTCCTGAAGAGATCCGTCCACGAACTCTTGGACACGACCTCATATTCGAGACGGATGACGGCTTGCATCTGAGCGAACTCGGCAGCGACAAATTCCTCACCGCGCTCCATCTCTCCGTGGTATTTTTTCAGAATGTCGTGGGCCTCTTGAGTACGGTCCTTGGTGATTAGCCAACGGGGACTTTCTGGGATGAAACTGTGCGTAACCAGTCAGCGAGTTTCCTCCCTTCACGAACAGCACGATCGGATGATTCAACAAGGAAGAACAATGATAAGGTACAACGCACAAGACAAAGGTAAGCTGAAGCAGCGAAGGGCAAATCTGAAGAAGCGAAGGAATTCTCCAGCCCCAATTGCTCGCAATGCTGTTGGTTCCGAAGACAATGCCGGCAGCAACAATCTGGCCGACGAAATATGACACGTTGAAGAGCGAGGTCAAGACGGGACGCTCTTTCGGGTAAGCAAGCTCGCCGATGAGAGAGGAGCCTGAGACGATGCAAGTGGGGATTCCGAAGCCGAGAATCATACGGGCGACGATGTACATGCCGACTGTTCAATTGGTAACGGCGGTTGTCAGCATCAGGATTCTTCAGAGTCTGGATGGTCGGTACTTGGGAGTACCTTAGGTAAGTGGTGGCTTACCATGTTGGGAGAAGCCCTGAATGAGGGCGCCGACGATCATGCACATTGACCCAAGGGCGATGGACCATCTTCGGCCAAATCTGTCGTTGATGATGGGGACTAGGGGAAGGGACAGAACGGCACCGAGCGAGTATGCTGCGCTGATGATGCCTTTGAGAGCTCCTTCCGGGTTGTCGAAATCTGCCGCCCAAAAGGGTGGTTAGCCGCCAGTACGGTAAGCAAGCACCGCATCCCTCCATTCATCCATGGACCGGACTGATGACAGCTCAGGGCCAGCACGAAGGCAAGTGCAAGGTGAAGTCCATGGCTCCAGGCAAACTTTAAACTTACACTTAATCCAGGACTCCAAAATCTGCAGGGCATTGATCATCTGGGAATCGAATCCCGACGTCAACTCGATGCCCATACATGTCGGGAAGAGCATGAAATACAAGAATCGAAGGTTGGGCTTCTTGTACCATGGGATCGGGTCCTCTCTTGCGAGGCGAGAGATGACGGGGTCGGAAAGCCCAACGTCAGACGCACCTGCACCACCCATCTTGACTAGGTAGAGATTCTGTCGATGTTGGTCGATTCTTCTGCTGACAGGCGAGGAGTTGGGACGGGAGGTGTAAGGTGTGAGTTTGCCAAAGGTTGGCTGGCTGGCTGGCGGATGGATGGGTTGGGATTGATGGGATGGAAAGCAAGAGAGCAAAGGAAGGGGAGTCTGGATGGTGAGGTGCAGCTTGAGCGGGAACGGACACGTCTATAAATTGCAACCGAACCATGAACCGGCTTCCTGGATTCATTACTTGAATATTCTGGTGCAGCTATACCTAGAGCAACCTGGTGATAGGCCCAACCCTTGCAATATCGAGCCGTCCGTCCGTCGTTCGTCCGGAGGATTACCCCATCATTTGGGACTCAAGAGGGTTGTATCACGGACGGATCACCGTAAGGTATCTTTCCACTTGGGGGCGCACCTCGTTCATATCGTGCGGGGAGAGAGAAAGACATCAGGCATGCCGACTGGCGGCCCTGCCGGTGGAGAAGCCGACATGCTGCATTTTGGATCAGGCTCAATGCGACGATGCCTGCCAACCACCTTCTTTTGGACAAAAGTCGGAACCGCTACTGTACTCGAGTTGACGAGGAGGAGTGACATGCGCTTCAAGATCCTCCCGTCATGATTGGGTTGTTCCCCTACACACCAAGACCATGCAAGTCTTTCCCCAATTTTGATCTAACCTCTTCCGTGCCGTGTGGATTTATGGGAATATGTACCCGGGGGGCGGGGGCTCCATTATGAATTCGGTTGGGATGACAACCTAGTCTAGCCGTCCCCGGTCGAAGAAGAGTCAAGGCGGGGATGACCAACGAGACGTTGCGCCGGTCGTCTTACATATTACCCCATGATTTAGAACAGATGGAGTTCGGTTCGCCCGCCGCCATTCAGTTCTGGAGTAGTAGCGTCCCTGTTTTGCATGTGCCGAACGCTTGGCATCCCACGATGGAGGTCTGGGGTAGAAACTAGAACCAAGAAGGCTGTTTGGCAGCCGAGCCATTCAGCGGATTGGGTGGGACGGCAGACATGGCAGACATGGCAGAACAAAGGTGGGTGTCTGGTCCCAACCCCAGTCTTTCCCCGGATAAATACCACATAAGGTAGGTACCAAGCCGGGATCGAGGCTATTCGATCCGTTAGCGTCCTTCTGGATTGTTGACCACCACCCCCATTCATTCTTCTTTGAATCCGATCGGACTTGCTGCTGCTGCTGCTGCTGCCGCCACATGCGAGCCAATGCGATACGAATAGGGAGGGTATGAAAAACTGGTGAGGGCCAAAGAAGGGGAGTCCGGGGAGCCCATGCCCAATGGTTCGAAATCGCGTTTTTAACCTGATCAGGATTTAATGTCTTTTTGGGGTTCAAGGTTGGAACAGAAATCCATCCATATGGCAAGAAAGAAGGATCTGACCAGAAACGCCAGAAGGAAGGATCAGCGAAACAAACACGGTGAGGCTCGCTCCAGGAGAAGGCGACTGATCTGGATGTTCAAATTGGGACAAGCAGACAAGTCACAAGAACAATGGAATGTCTCGGGCTTAATGCGGGCGTCTTCCGGGGTCGATGGTTCGTTCGGAAGGCGGTTCCACGCAGAAAAGATTGTCTGTCGTGGTTTTATGTTCCTATTGCTGACAACATTCTGACAGTCTTGGTAGTAGAATTGACTGGCTTATATGACTTGCCAAGTCTCGACTCCATCCCGAATCCCCCGTTCCAATCACTTTTGGCCCTTCTTGGCTTCTTGCTAGGTATACACTCCCAACTACCTCTGGGCAATCTAATCTGACAGAAAACTGATAATATGGGTTTTATTTCTAGTAGGTAACAATGGAATGCTACAGTATGCCCGCCCACCCCCAACGCAATGTCAGTCCTGCTGGCTGGATCGAACTGAGCGAGAGAGGGATGGAGCCCTCAGCAGCTCAATCCAACAGCTCGAAACCCCTCCTATGTCCTTTTCAGACGTGTACTGCAGCATTTGCATGTTGGTAGCGACTGTCCTTGCTCCGTAGACCGCGAGTAGAAGCAGTCAGAAGGTCGGGGACATTGCTCTGTCCTTGCATGGAAATTGCGCTTACCTGCACCACCCAACCTAATGGCCCGCTCCTGCCATCACAACAGGCATCTTTCCTCCCGTTCCTATTCTTTGGTGCATCTCAACAGGAAGCAGTCGGCCCCGACCATGACGAGCGCATATTAAGATTATGCTTGGCCAATTTCCCCTCTTCCTCGATTTTCAACTAATCCTTCAACATTATCCACAATCATCATTACAATCAATACATTACCACCATCAAGATGCTCACCACCCAGGCACTCCCAGTCATGCTTGGCTGGTTGGGTATTCAAGACATGCTCGGCGTCTTAGCTCACGCTGGTGCCTCGGTAGGCAAGGTGGCCGATGCCCCAAGATTCAACCACACTTTGCGAAGTGTTACCATCAACACCAACGTCACCAGTCTGACTGACAGCGATCCCTACGATGTCTCGGTCCCCAGTGGCTTCCGCATCCTCGAGCTCTTCCACACCGAGGTCCCCAAGAACCGTGATGACCCCGAAGAGGGCTCATATCTAGGTACCGTCGTCTAGTGAGTTGACCCCAACCATCAAACATCCCGACCCAAGACCCATACTTACTGACAATGACATCAACAGGTACGCCGATGACCCCGCCCACTTTTCTCCCAACAACTCCGCCGCTCTCAAGGAGGCCTGTTCACCCGTACTCGCTCCAGCTCGGTGCTCCAACAGCTACGACTACCCAGCCTCGGCCGACCTCTGCGGGGTGCTGATTGAGGATATCCTTGGAGAAATGTACAAGGGTGCTGGATACTACGCGGGCAAAAACACCAACCTTCACGAGGCCCATAACTCCTCTGTCCCCTCCGTCACACGCGCCAACGCCCCGATCCGGACCGTCACCGTAACCAAGTTCCCCGTCACCATAACCAAGTTCCCCGTGACCATAATCAAGCCCTCCACCATCGCTACCTCAACACTCAGCTCTCATCCACTACCCCCCTTCCGTGGGTATCGCAACGTCCCCTTCCTTCCCTACTCCCCCCGCTCCGTGTGCCTTTCTGTCGCATCAACTCAGAAGCAGTGCTGCCTCACATGGGCGGACAATCTGCGCCAGGCAACCAACAATGGGACCAGCATCGTTGAAGCGCTGCCTGGGCACTTTTTCCGGACTGGCAAGCGGGTGCTGGACAAGTGCGTGGTGGGAGACTATGTGTACGGGAAGGTACAGGATACCATAGGCTTGGATTGTACTACGCAGTGTATCAGTGGGGATCCTAGGAGTGGATGTTGGAGGGATGAGTGATCCGTCTTTGGGTTCAGCCATGAGACTTTGATAAGGAGAAGCCGTGATGTTGATGCTTTGGGCTCTGGAACGAGGCCAGAGACATGGACATTAAAGGCCTCACTGCTGGTCCGAAATCGCCCGAGGGAGGACTGGGCTGGTAATCCTAATAACGTTGGACGCTAGAAAGCTCCTATAGTATTGGTAATAAGCATTACATTATGACCATGTCTCGTATGCTGTGGTGGTATTTCTCTATGTGGCAACAACCAGTGTCTGTTCATCATCACGGCCATCATGTCTAACTGTCGTAGACATCACACCACCAGGGCATGAATGTCCAGTCAGCTTCCACTCTTAACATCTAATCGGACCCGGCCGTCATTGCCAAATACTCTGCGGCTGCTCCCCTCGCAGCAACCATCCAATCCTCGGGCTCATCCTCCACCGCCGGCGCCCGCTGACTCTCGTACACGTGCTCCTGCTGCCTCTTGTTGAATCCGTACACATCGGTGTCCCTGTTGTCATGAAATGTCAGTCATGGTTCACGCAGTTCCAATGCACGAGATAAACACTTACAACTCAAACGCATCAACCCCCTCCCGCCCTTCAGCATCCCTACTCACCCAAACAGCCACACTCCTCGCCGCAACAGGGAACACTCCCCAGCCTTGCTCGTCAATCACCACCTCGCCCGGGCAAAACTTGAGCAAATCCGTCCAACACTCGCCGGCATGTTCCACGCCCACATACATCCTCTTACTAGCATGTTCCCACCAATTGGCCATGACGCACGCCACCCCCGCGCCTCCCGACTGGCTATAGTGCCCCGACCGCGTGAACCCCACACAATGCGGGTGATCAAAGTAATCGTGTTGCGTGCCGTACGCCCATAGTCGTCTAGCCAGCATCAGTTTGGGGAGGACCTGGCCGCCGCAGATGGGCGGTTTCCAGTGTTGCGGATCGGGGAAATGTAATTGCGGGGCATCATCTAGACCTAACTCGGGTGAGTAGTCCTCGGATGAGGGCGTGCAAGTGGATGTCACGCCGAAGGAACCGTAGAGATCGGACCAGAAGACGCAGGGAAGGCCGGCGTTGGCGCGGAGGAGGATGAGCGAGTAAGCGAGGGGTGTGAAGAAGGGGGTTATGGGGGTTTCGAGGCTTTGGCCGGGTTGGGTGTCGTGGTTGGTGACGAAGGAGACGGTGTTGTGAGGTTTCCAGAGGGAGAGGGTGTCGGTAAATATTAGGCGGAGGTCGGTGTCTGGTGAGCCGTAGGGGAGTCCCGGGCTGGAGCTGGAGGGGGATGCACATGATTGCAGGTGTTCGGAGGCTTGCGAGATGCGGCTGAAGTTGGAGACGAGCTGGACGTCGAAGAGCGAGAGGCGGTGGTGCATGTACTCGATGTAGCGGGCTAGGAACTCGGAGTCTTCGCGCCAGTACTCGCCTACTATGAACCAAGTAGCCGGGGATCCGGGCGGACCGGGGGCGACATGGCGATCGATGTGGCCCAGCAGTTCGCGGACGAAGGCGAACGAGTAGTGTTTTATCGCGTCTAGTCGCAGGCCGCCGAGTTGCGGCAGCTGCGTCTTCAGCCACCACGTCCAGTGGAAGAGATCGCGCCTGACTTCCGGGTGGCCGTGGTCGATGTCGGCAAACATCAGGTAATCGTAATTACCGTTTTCTTCATCCACGTCCTCGGCCCACTCCTTGCCCTCGAACTTCCAAATGGCCTTCTCCTTGCTCCGGCCGTCGTAATCAATCCCCTTGAAGTGCCGCGCCGACCAGCGCAGGGGGGAGTACATCCCCCTTCTTCCGGGGAAATCGTAGCCGGTCCAGGCTTCGATCTCCGAAGGCGGCCCCTCCGAGTCCGAGTCTAGCACCACCCTTCGGTCGTGGGGATCGACCCGCCGAGCAAGCACTGGCTCCGCAAAGTCCGCTGCGGCTTTGTGGTTCAACACGGCGTCGAAGAGCACCGACACGCCGTACTGCGCCCCTATGGCAACGAGCTGCTGCAGCTCTTCCTTGCCGCCCCACTTGGTCTTGCGACTGCCCTTTTGGTCGAATTCGCCTAGGTCGTACAGGTCGTAGATGTCGTAGCCGTTGCCCGTCTTCCAGGAGGCTTTGCAGGCGGGCGGGATCCAGATCTGGGTTATGCCGAGGTGGGCCAGCGTGGGGATGATGCGTGTAAGGCGCCGCCAGTGTTGGAAGTCGGGCGGGCAGTACCATTCGAAGCCTTGGACCATGGTGCGGTTGGGGGGACATGGTAGGTCGGAGGGGTAAGGGGTGTAGGCTGCTGGTAGGGAAGAGGCGGGGCGGCGGTGACGGAGGGGACGGAGTCGGGAGGATGTGCCGCCTAGGCCGTAGGGGGGTGGTGGTTCTAATGTCGGGCTGGGATGTTGGGGGGGTAGACCGAGGAAGGCGCTCATTTTGGCTTTGGCTGCTGTCCGTCCGAATCGGTCGGTGGTTGTTGATGAGAGGGTGAGATGGTTAGGGAGGCCGTAGCTGTGGACGACGGTGATGGAGATGGGATGGTGAGATGTTTATACAAGACATGTTGATAATAAGGTGGATACGACGGAACCAGGAGGAACGGTCATGCGGATGGAGGCTGACCGCTCCCCCGGGTGTGGTCGACAAGGTAGAAAAAGGCGGTGCCGAGATGAGGTGAGACGGATCGGAAATGGAATCTGGGGTTGTTGGACAGAAATATGGGTCTCTGTTTGGATGGTCTGGTGGATGACTGTTCCTGTTGGATTCCTTGTTGATGCATGGTGACGATCTGTGGCTCTTGCTGGTATCTGATGAACTGGGGTCTCCATGAAGCTATCCCCAACACCTGTCTGCGCCATATTTTTGGTGTTTTCCCCATCATCGTCCTCCATCTCTTTACCTTCCATCACCACCCATCACCCCCAAATACCCAATATTCTGTCCATCGGATCTCATGCCGAGCCTCCCACACCAGTCAATCTCTCGGTGGACAATTACAGGTTCGTATTGGCGGTCCCCACGCCCCCTGTTCCAGTCCCCATCGTTCACTGGAGATGGCGGCGTTATTGGGGCCCCCAAATCAGCCGCTAAACCCCTTCGCCGGGATGTTCGCTGCAACGGTTCCACCGGTCCCTGAAGATCGACCGCCTTCTATGGCTTCCACGGACCATTGTTCGACGTCTTCCAACTTTCCAAGACTTCCAAGCTTTCCACACCGAAAGTCATGCCAAGATCATCCAATTGTTTTATCTTTGGGGATACGAGGTTCGGAGGACGGAAGGGGGGGTGCGACGGTGTCCGACGGGCCGAACGGTGCCATCGGTCGGGGTAGCGCATCACTGCGGTCAGTACCTACAGTACTGTAACCTCGTGGCATTTAGGTTGCCGACTTCGCGGGGTACATAAGGTACAGTACAGTACTAGACAACGGTCGCGCATTGCGGGGGTCGCAATACATGGTCGGGCACACGGGAGTCGTCAAGATCAAGATCGAGGGACGGGAGATTGGGTTCAATTGCGTCACTCGCTCGGGGCACATAGTGGCCGGTCTCAGAAATCTGGGGATCCGGAGTTGTAGGGGGACCATACGTACCTATAATCATCAAACACCCCCCTATAGCGTACCTACACTTAGACTTCATACATGTTAAACCCTAACCCGACTGTTTATACCCCCGACCGTCAACCGTGTTACCAGGCCACGAGAAATGAAAGGGGAAAACATGAGGATAACGTGTCACAAGAGTTCATCGACCGTAGTTGAACTGCATACCATTGATATCATGACCCTTTTCGTTGGCCCAACCTTTCCTTCCAAACAAAACGCCTTCAACGCCGCCGCTGTCAAACGACATGACCCGAAACCGAAAACCCATACATGTACATCAATCATGAACAAACATCAGTCATTAATACCTAACCATCACCTCCCCCTTCCCCTGCCTAATGCTCCGAATCCAACGCCCTAACAATCGCATAACTCGTCCCCGCCGCCAGCGCCCCAATGACCAAAGTCTGCACCGCCCCCCACCCGCCCGCCTCCCTCGTCCTAATCGTCACCCAATTCTTGACAAACCCAAACACCAGCAGAATAACCGCCGTAATCACCACCGACACCCACAACGCCTCCCCCGTCCTCTCCATAAAGAAATACGGCACCATGGGAATCAGCCCCCCCACGAAATAACTCAGTCCCATGACGCCCGCGCTGACCCACGCCCTGTTGAGGTCCGGCTCCATCATCCGCAGCTGCAAATCCATCAGGAACTTGACCAAGTTCTGCTCGTTGCCCTTCCGGCAGAGGTCCTGCACCAGCGCCGCGGCCGTGGCGCGCGAAACGCCATAGTCGTCTTCCAAGATGGAGAGGATTTCCGCCTGTTCCAACTGCGGCAGGTTGGACACCTCCCAGCTTTTTCGAGCGTGCTCGGCTTCCCAGTGTTGACGCTCCGTGACGCCGGCCAGGTAAGCGCCCAGGCCCATGCTGATCATTCCCGAGAAGAGCTCGGCCAGGCCGCCCATGATCACGAGCTTGGTGCTGCCGAGAGTGGAAAGGCCGGCGGTTAGGGCAAAGGGCACGGTGAGACCGTCCGAGAAGCCGATGATGATGTCCCGGAAGAGACCGTCGAGGGGGTTGGACTTTTTGGATGATGACGAGGATGCGCTGTCGGAGGGGGAGCCGGAGGGAAGTTGGCGGGGGCAAGGCCCGGCCGCAGTGACGGAGGAGCTCCTGGTGAGGCAGGAGTGCATACTGCGGATGGAGCTGGGGCGGGATTTGTGTCCTTCGTATTCTGAGGGCGGGAGCTGGTCGGTTGGTGTTGATGTGGAGGGTCTGGGGCCGAGGAGTGGCGATGTTTCTGGTGATGGGGTCATGGTGTTGTTGTTGGTGTTGTTGACTTGTGGTTAGTCGGGTTAGTTGATGTTATGATTGAGATTGTGGTTTGTGAATTGGTGTATGGTTGTTTCTGGTCGTATTTGAGATTCAGTGGGAAGGAAACGATGAATGATGGATGGATAAATAAATGGAAATTGCAAAGCTGGCGAAAAGAAGAAGCAGCAAAGGGCCGGCGTTTGATATCAGACAAGCACAAGCTGAGGAAGGCGAGGTGAAAGGTGATCCATGTCACTTTACCCCGGGGTGCGGTTGGGAATGCTGACCATTCCTCGCACCGCTATTGGACAGAAAGCGGCGGCACTTGGAGGCCAGGGGGTGAATGCAGCCAAGAACGATCTTGGTCCAGGCAAGAGAGATGCAAGTCGAGACGGCAGGGATGACAGACAACCTGAAGAGACCGAATCATGTCTGGCGCATTTCTGTTTTCCACCCTTCTCATCACCTTGAACTTTGTTATCACCTTGGTCATCTTCATAATATCTCTTGCTGTTGATTTGCGAGCCGGCGAGATGCGCTTGGGGCGAACCAAGAGAAGAAGAAGCTTGACCTGGCCTCGGGTTAGGGTTACACAATGGTCTTTGTTCCCGGAGCGGTGGTCAGCACTCAGCAGCGGCCGATGGTGTGGTCATCATCATGGCAGGCGGGAGGCACCAATCGAAAAAGACCTTGAAGGATTCCATTTGTTGCATTTTGTGTCCTTCGTTCGTCAAGTGTCTCTGTTTACTTCGTGGGCGTAACACAGCAAGAAAACCGCCTATACATGATAATGTCTTACCATTACAGTGTCCAAAACACTACCTACCTTACCTTTCCTTCCAAAGCAAGCATGAGCCAACACATCTCGAGGTTCGAGTTAACTTCCGAGCCAAGAATCCCACCCCTTCACCGAGGAAAAAAGCGACGCCGGAGACGAAGAAGGTGGTGCGCAAGTTACAGCCAACCCACTACTGGTATCTTCTTCTGTCATATCCAAGGTTCTGCACTGGTAGCCATAAGATCCATTCATCCATCATCTTCCGGGCTTCCGCTATCTCTTCCTCGATCCCCCCAAGATCTTCATCTCCAAACTGGAACTTGCTCATAACCTCCTTATTCTCTGCTGTCTTGATCATTTCAAGAAGCAGATCCATTATTAACTTCCTTTTCCCTTCTGATTTTAGGCGCCTCTCGTTGATCCGCTGTTTTGCCCTAACAAAAGGACTCAATCCATCCAAATCTGCGTGAAAAGGGTTGACTCGTCCCGTTCTGAGCAAAACTTTCATGCATTTGCACCTCGGGAGAGCACTCCTACTACTCGGCAGGTCTTCAAAAACCTGACGAGTACGTCCCTCCACCGTCCATCGCAACGGTGTCCAGCCGTTCTTATCCGGTGTGTCCACGTCGATGTGGGGGAACTTCCTAAGAAGTAGCCGCAGAACATCGTCGCCCCTCCTTGTACTTGCGTAAGATACGACGGTACAGCCTTGGTTGTCTGGCCTATTCAGGTGCTGAACATCAGACTCCGGGCAGTGGTCTAGTAAGAGCTTGATAGTCTTACTGCCTAGACGAGACATTGCGTAGGAAAGTGGGGAACGTCCTTTATTATCCAGTTGATGCGTGTCAACGTCAGGAAACGCGTCCAGCAACAGCTGGACTGTGGCATCGCCATATCGTACTGCCCCAAGTAAAGCTGTTTCGCCGCGACCATTCTTGATGTTGATATTAAAGCGGGGGGCAAGAGGTTGTGACAAGCGATCCATACGACCTGTTATGTGGCTCATGCTGTTTTCCAGTGTTGCTGCAGCGGGGCACGTTGAGCAAGGGAGCTTGAGCTTGACTTGCTGTACTGCGCAGATGGCTTTCAACCTATCCTGGGTTCTTTTACATGTACCCAACGCCGTATGCACCACTGTCCTACCCTTTTCGTCTTGGACGTTTGGATCGGCCCCGTAGGCTAAAAGGACCTTCAGAGCTTCTGAAGTACGCGCCCAGAAGATGACGGTCCTGCCAAATTCCAGTGGGCTATTCAGAATGTTTTTGACTTTTGTAGGACAAACGTGTGGCTCTGTATCGAAGCTTCTGGGGTTCCCCTGACACTCGCAGTGTCGGGAACCAACTTGCACAAGGAAGCTTTCCAAAAGCGGCCCATGGCCAAACGCTGCAAGGTATCCCGCCACCGCAGCATCACTTTCCGGAGGTATATAATCCCAGTAAATTCGACTGTTCATCCCCTCGAGCAAAGCGGTAACTTCTTGAGAAGTTAGATGGGAGCAAGGGTTTTCCACCGCAGTGTTAACGAGATGTCTGAGTGCCGGAGACCCACTAAGGTGGGTCTTAATCGAGACTAGCCACGGATACCCCCAGTCTCCGCAACGTAGCTTGAATTGTTGTCGAAGCTCGGGATGATCTCGGAGCAAGTGGTGGGCGTTAAACTGGGCAAGAAGGTAGAGCATAGACGGTAGTGTCTCGGATGGCTCTACGAGGCTTTCCTTGTCTGTGACATTCCCCAAGGCCTTATACAGACAAGTCCACTTATGAATCGGAAACTCGCGCAAAAAGACATCCTGTGAGATGTCCCTGCAGTGAGCCTGATCAGCATGACGTAAAACATTCATGACAGCATAAGGCAGGAAAGGGTAGTTTCTCTCGACGACATTCGGACTGTGGTTTGCTGACAAGTCAAGGGACTTTGAAGAATCGTCTGGAAATATCACCGAGTATGTGGCCAGAATATGATCTAGGCAGACCTCTTTCAGGCTTTCGTGGATATCTCCGGGTCTGCCAAAATGGAAACCTTCCATTTCCGACAGAAGGTCGGATCTGCCGCCTTTCCCCGACAGGAAGTCCTTGACAGACTCATGTATGAACTGCACAGTAGGTCTAAAGGCTCCGTTTACTTCTGCAAGTCCTTTGGAGACACTGTCCACGTAGTGGCGTAAGTCATCAGTTGACGTTTTATCCTCACGGGTAGTCACCCGAGCAGAAATGCGTGGATCAACTACTTCGGGATATCCACTGTGGTATGGGTTGGCACCCGGCTGGATCGCTGCATATAACTCCAGAGGTTCGAGTGGACGTATTGAGCAGAGAATCAACTGGAGGCATCGAAAGAGCTCTTGCATATCCTCCCTGTCCCTAGTCAATATGGAATGGAAAAGCGCGTCCAAACTAGAAGGTATCTCATCAAGGCGCTTCCTCAGCGCTGAGATCTTCCCCCTGGCGTACTCCCGGTTAAGAATCGGTATGACCAGTACGACCCAAAGAAAAATGCCGGAAGACTTTGTCAAGAGTTTGTGTTGAATTTCGGGTTGGTGAATGGAATCCCCAAGTCGCAGTCTGGCCCCAATGTACTTCGCAATATCATTTTTATGACCTGGTTGATCTTCCAGTACAATCTGGATGGCTTTCTTCGCAACGACATTCGGATAACGTCGTGATGCAAAACAGACCCTGAAGGACAGTCCCTTGCATAGCATGACCTCATCCAGGTCTTCAAAGAAAGAAACCATCTGTTGAACCTCTGAGTCTTGGCACTCATCCAGGGCATCGATCCAACATTCCACGGGCTGTTGCTTTGCCACTAGTTCCACGGCCTTTCTCAATGTCTCGGTAAGAAGTCCGATATTCCATCCGTTGCTCGCAATGTAGGAGCGGCCTGTTTTGTCAATGTGATCCATTGCTTTCCAGAGATCCTTTCGACTATCAAGCAAGAGGAACAGAAGTGTTCGATAGCAACCAAGGGTCGACTTTTCTAGCTCTGCTCCTCGGGCGTTGAAGAAGAAAGAAATCACCGTGCAATTTGCTTGTCGGGAATGAATGGAATGAAGATACTTCATCAACGTTGATTTCCCTGTACCTGGTTTTCCCTTGATCCACAGAAAGCCCGAGTCACACAATCCCTCATTGCCTCTTGCCCAGTTGGTGTACTCTGGGGCGGCCAAGAACCATTGACGTGTTTGCATATGATCGGGCTGGAGTTGTATCTCGTTGATGATGTCATGCATTCGGGCACCAAGCTCAGGGAATCCGAGCGAATCAACCATTTTCTCCTTGAGTTCCAGGTCAATCTGTGGCTGATCTTCAGGGCGGGGGTCCATCTTGCGCTCTGTGTCCGATGCTGAGGGCAGCGCAGCGGACTTCATGCGTGACGCAGGTATTGTGCGCGGCAGTGTGCCCATTGGGTCAATAATTCGTTCTTGACCACACGCTGATAGGGGTTGTCCGGCCGATAACAGGCTTTGGTCCAGAAACGGCTCTTTAGACGGCGTCAGGTCTGCGTCGTTAGGCAATGCCTCATCAACGCTGATCTGCAGAGGTGCTGAAGGTTGTTCAAACGGGGAAGCGGTTGCCTTGGAGTGGATTGAGGGTGGACGTCCTTGACTTGATGTACCCAAGAACCCATCAGACGGCGACCGGGGTAAGCGAATGCGAAGGTCACGCCTATCGTTAGCGGCCAAGATTCGTTGGAAGGCGGCCGCAACCTTGATATAGTTGGGATCGTCCAGCCCATGGAAACGACACATGTCCATATGGTTATCGCTGATGTGCTGAACAGTCTCAGCGACGGGCGGGCCGAGGTAAGATGAGTTGTCCTCAACGACCTATGTCAGAGATCAGCTTCGTGAACACCGCTCGATGATTCAACAGGACAGTTGGGACAAGCAAACCTTTTTACCGAAAAGAAGCCCAACCCCGGTTTCTTCTTGGAATGAGTAGACTGTCCATTTTGCTTCCCATGCTAGAACCTTGAACTCGTCGACGTCGGTTGGCCGCCCGAGGGTTGGAAGCAGGGTATCCATGATATGCTTATTAACGTTCACCCCAATTCCAATGGCAGAAGCAGAGAGGACGCGGTGAAAGCCGCTCCGGGGATCGGCTCCTCGATGGGGGGTGCCGAAGAACATGACTGAAATGGTTGAGAGGAAGAGGGCGTGATGGTGAGGATGGGTATCTTGACAACGGCTGGCTTGTTTGAGAGCGTCGCTAACAACCACACCACCCAAGCTGTGGGCGACAAAGACCAGTGGACGGGTTACTTCCTGAGACGACCTTCTTTGGGCCTCCAACCCACATAACAAGTCCCACGCATGATCATGAACCGTGTTCCTACTTATCGACCCCTGGAGGAAATGACGGATTTTGGTGTCGTATCCGTATGTTAATATCCTAGCGGCCGACACAGTTGTTGGAAGCAGATCGTGCGGCCAGAAAATGGCGCCGCCAGGTTTCCCTATGTTAGTCTTGGCCCGTTTCTTGACCTTTGCAGCATCGAGCGTCCAGGTCGACTTTGGATGACCGGTAAACCCGTGAACAAAGACGATACTGTATGCAGCATTCGGTTAGTAGTCAGGCCCGGATTGACAAGGGATAGAAGCAGCAACAAAACAAGGAAGTGCTTGACATACTCCACGTCTATGTTGGTTGGTTCATGAAGAACAGTTATACCACGATCATACACCATCCTGGTTCAGTAACTCGGTAGGTCAATGTCACCGTGAGTGTGTCATCGCATACATTCGGTCGGGCCTTAGACAGTTCAAGGTGTCCTTGATAGGTCTCTCTCAGAATACTAAACCGAGATGCATCTAGCCTCGATCTGTAAAATCCTACGGCACGTGCTAAAGCTTGGAGACAGACAGCGCGCACCGATGGTGATGATGTATTCGGGCGACGATAGTATCGTGGTGAAATATGCCGGTGCGGACAGGTGCGTCCTGGAAGCCGCAAAGCTCGCTGTAAGGTTAATGAGAAGTACAGAAACCCAAAGCCTGAAGCGTGGTGCCATGTGTGCCCAACAAGAGCCAAACGCGTAGCTGATCTGCATCACGCCTTTTGGGGATTAGTGTGTGAGGCTCAGCTCCCGACGATTGGAAGGCCCCAAGGTGAGCCGCCACCTGTGAGCGTGTGGCGCAGAGGCGTAGGGTGAGATCGGTGAGCTCGGTGAGATCGGTGGGGGGGAAGTAACTTCAACGACAAACTTGGAGAAGGTTTGCCTCTCTGCGCAGTGGTTATGAGAGGGAATGTCGTGACAGAAACATGGAGGGAAAAGAGGCAGTGGGGCTGAAGGTCGCGCCATCGCTGGAGGTACATATATGTAGGGATATCGCGAGAGCATGTCGATTTGGGGGTTGCTGGATTTTGGGATCGATGGTTGTTGGTGCCGTGTTGCTTTGCCCTTGTCAGCATCATGTATGCTGGGAGTTGACCTGGTAGGATATCGGGGTCGTAAGAACAAATCGAATACGGACACTCCGATACCGCTCGTTGCGGTTGGGAAAGACTGGCCCAAGACTATCATCGAAACATGTCAGCGGAAGTGCATTAGGGATTTTTCCACGTGGGACTACCTGGAAGTTGGAGTCAAAGGTATAAGAGGAGATGCGGTCATTCGAGACGTAACCTCAGAGACGAAGATAGAGAAGAACTCCGGTTGTGAGCATCGCAACCGAAAGGTGATGCCGTAGTAGGAATATCGCGAGGTAGAAGCTGTAGCGTGCGAGAGTGTGGGAGCGAGCACTATTATCGAGGGAGGACTGTAAGTAGGAAGAGACGATACTCTATGGAAATCAATTGGAATACTCGGTTCTGGGTTTGGGCGAGCGTCAACGTCTTGTCGCTGAAATCGTGCGTGCTGGCAATTCCGTGGTTTGGTAGGGTACGAGCTCCAAGACCGGATATTCAAATCACCTGCAGTTTCTCAAGCAAGGTTAGCGCCTTCCTACCATAGAACCAAAGTCGAAAACTCCCGCTGTGAAAAGGCAAAGCGAAGGAAAGAACATACCTCAAGCCTTCAGCTGGAAATGCCACTTCTTTCTTCGAGTCTCCGACTGAAACCGTGAGCCATCATGGGCCGCGGCCAAGATCGGCAGGTCGGCCCAGCTTACCTACTTAAGGCGCAACCCCTTCGCAACTGCGAGAAGGGGCATCCCATGGAAATCCTGATAAGGCCGGGATCCGAGAGGGCTGATGGTCAAACCAAATCCATTACACATAAACCCATAACATACAATTACTACAAGATCTCCTCACGAATGAACTCTTCAAGTCTTCATCATTAAGCCATCCAATCGTTGCCAACCCCCCACCACCAACGTCACCCCATCTGACCAAAGCGAACCCAAGTACGGTCATGTCTCCCACCCTTTGCTTCCCCTCTCGCTCATAAACTCTATCTCCCCTCCCGACTCTAGAAATTATAATACCTAGGCTCATCAAAAACATGATAATGATGCCCCCTAACGCCCTCGCCCCTAAACAGCGCGGGGAACCTCCACCCCTCCGGCACCTGCTGTTCCTCCACTCTCCTATCCCTCTCCTCCTGACTCGCCGCCAAAACCCGGCCCTTCTCCCCCTCATCTTCTTTGGGCACGACAAACTTGGCTACCTGCAACTCCGTATCTGTGATGGTTGACCTGCTCACGCGGGCGTACCCCGTGCGGCGCAGGTTCTTGTAAAGGATATACTCGCACCACCTGTCCCAATCCGTGTAGTCGACGTCGTGCATGCCCGAGACGTCGGAGACGTACGTGTTGTAGTTCCCTTCCAGCGGCTTGGTGACGAGGTAAGAGAGCAGAACGGCGGGCCGGTCGGCGGGGATGGAACCCATTAGTTTGGCAAGGTACTCGGATTGGAGACGGCGGTCTTCGGGGTCTTCTTCTTGGCCCGAGTGGAAGACGAAGACGTCCACTGGGGAGCCGTAGACATCGAGCGTAGCGTGGATCGCGGGAGCCAGCTCACCCACGGGAGAGGGAAGCAAGTGATGAGTTGAGTTGAGAATGGGGAACTTGGAGAGCAAAGCGGCGCCCCACGTGTGCTTGTTGGGGCCCGGGCCATAGTCAACGTACATACCGAGGTCCTCGGCCAGGAACTGGGTGGTGTCGCGGTTACCCATGATGATGCGCTGGAGATCAGATTCCAAAAGGCCAATGACGTCGACTTCCAGTTCCTTGATCAGGTCGCGCATGCGGTACTCGGAAGACCACATGTCGTTGTCAAGCGAGAAGTGAATGGTCCAGATGCCGGCGGTGAAAAGTCGGTCGTCAGCGTGGTAGGGCTTGTAGTCATACGAGGGGAAGCGGAGGAAGTTGGCAACGAGGAAAAGGATGTTGAGGAGGCCGAGGATGCCAACGTGGTACTTGCGGTGGCCGAACGAAGAGCTGCGACGGTCCGTGGTAGCAGCGTACTTGCGGCTGGCTTGTCCCGAAACGAGGTCAAAGACACCGGCGCCGATGGTGAGCATGGTAGCGATCATGATCCAGTCGGTGTGCTCGCGGACGTATGGGCCACCAGGAACGAAAGCGTAGGCAACAACCCAGACGTGGAAGAGGACTAGGAGGTTGTAGAAAAGGAAGCCGAGACCGAAAGTGACGGCCGGGCTCTTCTTGGCGGCCCTGCTGATCAAGGGCACGGCGATGGCCATGAGGTAGGTGGTCAAGATCAGGGCGCCATAGTAGCCGAACCACTGCTCATACAAGGTGAGCATACCAGCACCAACGCAGGCAGCACCGTACGCGGTCCAGTTGGTAACCATGCCAGGTCTAAAGACGCCAATGAGGAGGCCACCGGTCATGGCGGCAATGGTGTAGTAGGCATGGACGTTGGAAACGGGGCCACGGACAGGGAAGCCACCCCAAACCCAGAGAATCATAGTGCTGGTATCTGACAGCAGGGAGTGGATAGCGAAGAAGAGACCACCAATGCCAAAGGCGGAAAGGAGCGAAGAGCCATTCTTCTGTTCGTTGATGTCCCAGCTGTTCAGGGGAGCCTTGCGAGTGAACCTGAGCACTGCCAAGACGGCAAGAACAAGACCGGTACCGTTCCACCCACCGTTCTCGGCGTGCATGATGGGCCAGATGGGGTTGTTGGTGTGCCAGGCGAACTTGGCAATGGAGGACATGAGAAGACCGGCCAGCCAAGCAACAACGCGAATCTCGAGTCTGGAGGGGTGCAAAGAGTCGGAAGACCAAGTAGCAGTCCAGGCAAGGCAACCCATAAAGACACCGAAACCGACGGTGAAGAGGCGGTAGACGGGGTCATGAACCTTGTAGGCCACCAGACCAGCGAGCGAGAGGACATGGAAGAAGCGCTGGTTGTTGACAACGAGGGACCGCAAAGGGCGGATGCCGAGCAATAAAGGGGCAATTGTGGTCATGACGAGGGCTTCATAGCCAGAGATGCCCATGTGCCAGAGGGGGAAATCTATAAAGGTCAGTATAATTACTTACTTGAGCAGGGAGGTATGGACCTTGACGACTTACACCAAATGACAAGACCCAAGCTGGTCAGAGTGGACCAGAAGACGAACTACAACCATGTCAGACACAACTCCTCCCAGTGGTATATGGTATTGTACGTACGCCATGGTAAACATCTGCAACAATATCGAGAGCATGACCCAGGTTGAACCCTGCAGAGTACACGCCAGCAGTGGCCTTCTCCTTCCTGTACACCAAATTCGTTAGTGTCTGGGTCGCTCTGAAACACGGGAACGGAAGGGGCGGAAAGGGGCAAAGGTTTGCTTACTCTTTCTCTAGCACGGCAGTAGGAACGGACGAGGCGTTGGCACTATTCAGAAAGTAGGTAGGTTTCAGAATCCGACTTGTCTTTTTTTGTTGATTTTGGGCAACGCACACATGGTGGTGTATGTACAGAAGCACGCAAAACAGAGAAACAGAGGCTTATCGTGGGAGCCATTGGACGTACCCCTTGCTCGCGCCCTTGACATCCTTGACCACCAGCTCGAACGTGTCAAAGTCCAAAGCCGTTACCGCATCAAAGGCAACGTCGAAGAGAATGAGGGCCCATTCGAAGAAGGCATAAATGGTGTAAGCTGTGCGGCGCATCATAGGCGCAAAAGGTTAGCGCATTGGGTCCCGTGTGTCGCAAGAGTGTCTCGGGAACTGGCGCCTACCTCCGGCCACGCGGTGGACCTTGTGCTGGATAAAGAAGTAGACCAAGGGAACCAAGGTGCCAAAGAAGCTACCGGCAATCCACTTTCTGTACTTGATCGCCTTTGCATTCGGAGGGCTCAGCGCAATGCATCCGGTTGTCCATGGGATGGTGAAGACGATGTACGAGATCATGAGGATATCGTGCCAGTCATGGTCGTCGGTCGAGGTGATGTACGTCCAGCCGCCGCAAGTAAGAGTTCGGATGACACCGGAAAGCGCAATCGCCTTGGGAAGAACACGGCCGGGCTTGGCAGTCAAGAGATACCAGAGTCCAACAAGGGCGAATCTCGGACCTGCCGGATATTAGTATGGAGGCGCAAGGCGCATAGGTATTGTAGAGCGTACCGGAAGCAATGGCGATAAAGATCATGTAGATGGATCGTTCGGGATATCGGTCGCCAATGGTGGCAGAGACGGAGGGAAACCACTCATCCGGGTAGCCAAACCACTCGTTCTTCACGATCTTGTGGTAGTGTAGGGCACATCCGATGATGAGGGCGCTAAGGAAGGCAGCTGGTGTCGCATTGGGGGAGCTTGTTAGCATATGACAGGGTTTGCTGGGAATAGCCTCTTGGTGACATACCATAGGCAACCACAGTGTGTGCCCAGCTGATCCATTGGCCATTGAAGGAGAGCACGACGCCGCCGGCGTCCTTGTCCTTGTACTTGGACGACGCCATGGTGGCAGCAGTTGTGCAAGTTGAGTCGGGGCGGAGATATCGCGGGCTTGGGAGCTTTGAAGGTTCAACCAACTTGTCGCGCAACTTTTGTTGGCTTAGGTGCTGATTCTCTCAAAAGATGGATGGATTGGCAATGGAATGGAGGGGTCGGATCCGGAGTTAGTGGGATTTGGTGGACGACATGTCAGGGCCTCTAACAAATCGAGTGGAAGCCAGAAAGGACAGGCAGTGTTGAGACAACGGGAGGAAAGAAAAGAAAAGGAATGGAAAAAGACTAAAAAGACGGGACTCGGGAAAAAGAAGCTCAATCCAAGGAAGCTCGGCCCATGACAAACTGCCCTTTGAATTCTGAAAAGAAAAAGACCCGAGACAAAATGGTGATTCAGGTCCCTGCCAATCGCTAACAGCCCGGCCATTACGGGACGATTGGCGGTCGTCGATTGGCGAATTACTTGTTAGTACCGCTCATAAGCCAGTCCATGCGTGGGATCCCCCAATGTCACTTCCACACTCGGTTAACATGGCCGGGGTACCGCCAAGACCACTAGTCCCGGACAGAGCACTCGGACCACTTCAACTTCCCGTGGTCAACAGCGCGCCAGAGACCACTACGGGCGGCCTACCCAAGGTGATTAGTAAGAAGGCGGCCGAAATTAAGCGCGAGAAGCTTACGGCTATAAAGAGAAGGGAGGAAAACGAGAGGAAACTCAAAGCAGTTCGAGAAGCGCAAGGCGGAGAGAGAGAAGGCTATCCTGGCCAAGCTGGAGTAGGTAATTATACAATGTTTTGGGCTTGCGTGTGTCATGGTTTGTGCAGTCTCTCACGCTTTATGTTATGCGTTTATCATTTTCTTTGCATTGGGCGGCGTTTCTTGTCAATGGGAAACATTGTCAGGCTGTTTATTAGTGAGGCGATAGGCAGCGAAGTCTCAGTGGATTTTGTATACAGAGTCCGATACAAAGTATATAATAACATATTCCAGTTGCTTACTCTATCATTCTCTATTAATATTACTTGTAAAACCTAGGTACTCTTCACGTAAGAGCATCTCGCTTTCCCTATTTTGAGGATTAGCTCACAATCCAGGCAGCCGTAAAGAAAGACAGCCCCATCAACCTCCCATAACCTACGCAAAGATCCTCATATTTCTGGTGGTAGCATACTACTCCAACGGTCCTCTTGAAGACATCTTTCACCGCCTTAGTATAGTCCGGCGTGATCATCCCAGTACAGTCGTTTGATATTCCCAATAATGCATAAACGTAGTCTCTCGGGTCTGTCGCTCTAAAGTCATTCATCACACATAGCCTCATCCACTCCGCAAGTGTTGTCGTCACCCCTTTTAGCCTCGTTTCCCTCAACTTGATCATCTCAAATGCTGGGCTCCAGAAAGTCCGATGCGTCGGATGATCGTCTTCCTGAAACCCGACCCAGGAACAATAAGCCTGACCACGCGCCACTAGTTCTGTGACCGTTAGCTCCAGCACCTCTTCAAACCTCCTCTTCTTCACGAAGTAGTTGCCGCAAAGAATCACGTAGTCATTGGCCATCACGAACTCCTGAATAATCCACACCCTACGCCAATACGACGCCCAACAAAGCTTCGCAATGCCCATAGCCATTTTGCGAGTTCGAATATAAATAGCGCTGGCCTCCTTTTTCTGCGACATTATGGAAAGCTCTCGCCTCCTAATCCTTTGGATCCGCCATATTTGCCTGAGTCTTTCAGAGCGCTCAGACAGAGGCCTATATAGAGGCTTGGTCCAGCCGGTTTTCGGTGTTGTTGCCGGGAAGATGGAATGCTGTTCCAAGGTCGTGACATTCATACTTGACAGCGCGTCTGCGAAAGTCAGACCAAGACTCTCATCCAAGAAATCTCCGTCCGTCGAATCGCGGGGGTTGCACATTGTTTCCATCGCCTCCTCGGCCTCCTCTCCTAGTCTCCCCAGCCACACCAACACCGTCTCTGCGGCTGCAAAGATATCTCTCATCAACTTCACTTGATGGCCCTTCTCTCTATCGTCACTGGTTAATGCACAAGGCATCGATCCAGAGCGGCATCCTGTGCAGTGTCCTAATCGAGCACGGCGCTGCCACTACCCCATAGGGCTCGAAGTGACTTCCAAGTGTTCGTAAGAGAGGGATACGGCATTATCGGTTCTGTCAGGAATCTGCTTGAACAATTAGAAAGCTGGCAGAGTTGACGGCACCTGAGCATCACTTTTGTGCCTACTTACATCCAGGAATGAAAAAAGAAATGATCTCAAACGTCAAGGGGAGAGGCACAACTCGAAGGCATCTGTCAGCTTCGGTACCTATCCTCTTCCTTGCGAAAAATTCGAGTGAAGTGTCGAAGACGCTCGTTCGTCCTGTTAGGTAAAGGGTTCTTGGGAAAGGATATAAGCTATCGTCTGTCTAGTAGATGATTGATAGTAGGGAACAATGGGAAGGTTTGGTTCAGGTTCGGTCGAGAAGCGAACATTGCGGTCAGGCACGAGTTCCTACTTTCTAGACTCGAAATACCAGCGCCTCAAAGCTTCTCACGGCCTCATTGGGTTTCAGGCTCTGACTTTGATCGGAGATGTGGGCCAGTCACTCTAGGTTGATGAGCTGTCCTTTGTCGCGTGATTGGAAAGCTAACCCTGTTTTTCTGGTAGATATGTACAGGGAGCTGGCAGAATCAGCCCGCTTCCTGTACATGTAAATGTACTCGCGGCTAGCCAGTCCAGAATGCAGAAAGGATGGATCGGTTAATAGGGGTGTAATGCCATGGTGTTGGATTGGATGGCTAAAAAGTGATGTCGAGGATAAGAATACCTGGAATAATTTACAGGCCCAGAAACCACCTTTTGTACCCACCGGTCGTCGCCAACCGCAGCCAGACGGTCGATTTTGAAGACCTGACGAGTATGTGTGTTAAGGTGAGGCCCATCGTGTGAAAAGGTCCGGAGCGCCAAGACAAACCCCAACCTTCTCCAAGATATTCCAAGCCGCTCATGTCAACAAAAAGAGGAAAAGAGGAGGATAAAGTCATGAAACCGAGTGCGACATTGAGCATCGTGGTGGGTAACCTTGCACAACGTAATGTACAATACAGTAACAACGACATAAGCACAGACCACCAGTTTCGGTGAAGCATCCCTGTCTGTAGGTCTCCACTAAAAAGTTTCTGTCCCACTCAGCCTGTGCAACACTGCAACTGCAGACAACTGCAAAGTGCAACTCCCGTCCATTTGTTTTGTTTTGGTGATAGATACCGAGATATAACATCGACAACGAAACCATATCAACACCGGGAACAGGCAGCCTCCGATAACCACTTCAACTACCACACCCACCATCCAACGATCAATCACAGTTAATCCGACATCATGGGTAGCGTAGCGGAAAAGGCACGCTTCTACCTCGAACGGGCAGCTCCCCAGCTCCGCGAGTTTGAGGAAAAGGACATCTTCAACAAGGTTAGTCCATTGTTACCAAGTCATCTCTCCATCTTTCATGTCTTAACACTTCCTTCCAACAGGATGAAATCCGCTCCCTCGTCACCAAGCGCTCCGACTTCGAGCACCTCGTCCTCTCCCCAGGCACCAAGCCGTCCGACTTCCTCTCGTACGTCCAATGGGAGCGTTCCATGGACCGTCTTCGCGCCAAGCGCTGCAAACGTCTCAAGATCCGCGGTTCCAACACCCGCCCCTCCGAGGCTCGCGTCTTCGGCATCTTCGAGCGCGCCGTCATGAAACACCCCGGGTGCATCCCGCTCTGGATCGCCTACCTCGATTTCGCCGCCGAGATCAAGGCCACGAAGCGCTGGCGCCGAGTCATTACCAAGGCCATCCGCATGCACCCGAGGAGCGCAGTGCTGTGGACGATGGCGGGACGCAACGCGGCGGTGCACGGCGATATGGAGCGGGCGAGGGCGTATTTCCTCAGAGGGTGCAGGTTCTGTACGGGCGAGGCCAGCCTGTGGGTGGAATATGCCAGGTGCGAGATGGAGTGGTTGGCGAGGATAGAGGCCAAGAAGGGCGGCAAGGGAGTGCGGAGGGGCGTCAACCCGATGGAAGCCATCAAGGCTACCGAGGGGACTGCGATCGAGGGCGATCACATTGCGCTGGACGACTCGGACGAGGATGACGAACTCGACGGTGACGAACTCATCTTGCCCGACCCCGATGCCGGCGAGAAGAAGAAGAAGAAGCCTGTTTTCGACGCCGAAGCCACCCGCAAGCTCGAACAATCGCCCGCTCTGTCGGGCGCCATCCCAATGGCCATCTTCGACATCGCCAAGAAGCAGCCGTTCTACGCCGCTGCAGCCTGCGAAGCCTTCTTCGACATGTTCGCCACCTTTGGCCATGTCGCTTGCCAATCCAGGATTACCCAGCACGTGCTGTCGGCTATGGAGGAGAGCTTCCCCAAGTCGGCATGCACCGCGAGCTGCTTCATCAGACAACCGCTTATTGGCGTGGATATCAACACGCCAGAGTTCCCCAAGGCTTTGCGCGAGTCGTTGGCCAGGCTGCGCAAGGCGTATGCGGAGCAGACGAAGGAGAAGAAGGCGCTTGCTGGAAAGATTGTGGATTGGGCCAGCAAGATCCTGGAGATGGACAGCTTGGATCCTGCCATCAGGACGGTGTTGGAGGCTACGAGGAAGGGGTTGGAGGCGGAGTTGGCACAGCAGGAGAAGCAGGCTTAGAGGTAGAATTGGTTGATGATACCCATGAAAGAGTTATTTTTTTTGTTATATGGTTGGTTCATCACTTGTCCATTTTGTTGCTCCTCTTGGGTTCGTGATTGTTGCGCTTAATTTCGATATCCGGAACTTGAGCATGATGCCAATACACCCTCAACTGCGTCATAAAGGGATATCACCAACTTCACTCCCTCTTTCCCCCTCTCCCTCTTCCCTTCTCCCTTTTCCCTTCCCAATTTTCTTCCCCATTACCTCACCTCACCTCACCTTTACTCCCCCTTTCCATCCCCCCTCCCCGTCCTCCCTCCCGCCTTATCCATCAAAAACTCCCACTCCGCCTCCCTAACCTTACAAACACTCAACCTCCCCATCCTCAACAACTCCATCCCCTCCAACGGCCCTCCCGCCCTCCCCCACTCCCTCAACTCCGCCAACCCGATTTCCTTCCTAAACTTCTCCCGAAACTCCACATGCACCAAACTCCACGGATTGCCCTTGCCCTCAGTCACGGCTTTCTTGGCCCTGGGGTCATAATAAGCCGCCTTGGGATCCAAAGCCGTCCAGTCCGCCTCGGCTTCTTTGACGATCTCCATGACGCCCACGATCCCGGGCGAAGGGCAGTTACTGTGGTAGAAGAAGGCGAGGTCGCCGCGACGCATGGACCGCAGGTTGTTGCGGGCTGAGTAGTTCCTGATGCCGTCCCAGGGTTCCGGGGTGCTGCGGGAGGCGAGGTCGTCGATGGAGAAGGAAACGTCGTGGCCGTTTTCGAGGCGGGGGAGCGGTTCGGCTTTTAGGAGGAAGTATTGTCTGCTGGTGGAGGAGGAGGACGAGGAGGAGGAGGAGGGGATGGTGGCGGTGGGGGGTTGGGAGGTGGAAGTGGATTTGGTGGTGGTGCGGGAGCGCTTGGTTGATGGTGGTTCCTGTAACTGGGAGGGGGGTTAGTTAAGGTATGGTATGGCGGCCATGGGGGGCGTTGTCCAGACATGTATGTGACCTCATGGTTCAAGTGAAAGTGAAGTGAAGTAAAGTGAAAAACAGATAATCCCCACGACGCGACTCCCGGGTGTAACTCTTACCTCCACATTCTTATCCTTCTCCTTCTCCTCTTCCTTGACAGCAACAAGTACCTTCCTAGGAGCCTTCCCCCCTCTGACCGGCTTGGGTTTATCTTCCTTCTTCACAGTCACAGGCGCCACGACCTCCTCGGTTGGCTCAGCACCCTTGCTCAACCGCGAAGAACGTCGACGCGTAGCTCGCTCGGGCTCAGGCTCTGGCTCGGCGTGGATGGATTTTCTTTTGGGCATGTTGATTGGAGATGTTGTTGATATCCTGTTTGGTAAAGGATTGGCGGTTTTGGGAAAAGTGGGAGGCTTGGGTTGTGATGTGAAGTGGATGTTGTTGTTGGTGCCAAGACTTTGGAGCCTGGACGGATAGTTTCGCAGTAGAAAATTGCTGGGGTGAAGAATGTAACCAGCTTGCCTATGGGTCAAAGTTCGGAACAAGCTATGCTTCATTACGTATAAGCAATTTAAAATGAAGCCCACTCCAGATATAGGTTCTTGTCTCACAAGTCTCTTCTGTTGCCGAAGTTGTGCCCCTTGAGCATCTGATCTTTGAACTGTTCATCGGTCCACAAATTGGCAGGCTGCACGGACCATCGAAGCAGTTCATCGTAGTAGGATCATCCTTAAACACCGTCAACAGCGGAAAACTGATTGAACAAGTGTTTGGTTCTTCCATGACTGTGAGGACTTCATAACCTCTTTGGCTATGCCCTCCCTGACTAACAAGTCTCACCCACTGTGTCGGCCGATGTTCGGGATGCTGGTCGTAATACCGGCCTAGCCCCGGCCCCGGCCCCACACCTCCGATCCTACCCCACTTATCCGGTCCCGGCACTCGGGACCTAGAGCAAAGAAAGCCGGAATAGACACCCGAAATGAAAATCCGGAAGCGGGTACGATTGAACGACTGGCTCTCGGTATCATCTGTTTAAGCTCATCAATAACTCTTTCGTTGACGATCTTGGTTCCAACCCTCACTTTATCATGCTTGCTTCCGTTTCTGTAAATGTACAATCTGGTTTGAATCGTAGAGTTTAGATGCTTGTTTTCGTATCAACATGTGTCTTTTTTTTCATGATCGACTTGGCAAAGCTATCACATTATAACCTCCCATGGATTGAGTGCGAATCTGTTGGGTTGAAAAGCGCACTTGCTCGAGTACCACCGGTCTCGAATTTCACTTGTTTTCAGCAGCTGCTCACATGCGTCTACATACATGCATGTATGATTTGGCCCTTGACAGTCCGACCATTTCCGGTTTCTTGACCCAGCCGACTCGAAGGAAAAAAAAATCTAACATGCTATGATCAAATCACATACAAACGTCTCTCTCATTCCTTCCAACCCAGCGATTAGGCATTTTTTAAATTGGAGAATCCCTGGTGGACTCAGTCCAACGTGTTTCTAGTTTTCTATGATCCCTACAACAGTTTCGGCTTTACTAGCCAAAGCGAGTCGTTTTGGACCATGTATATTCGGTTTGTTTTTAACACCCCTCGCCTGCCACGGTACCGTACAAGTCATTGTTGTAGCACCGAAAGACAACAAGAGGCATACGCCAATTCCGAGAACACTTGTATGACCGTGAAGTGTGCGGGTGGTAGGACATGTCAGACAAGTCGGACAGACGTAGTGCATAGCTGACCCAAAGCGGAACGACATGGGGGAAGTCCTATTCAGGATGGAACACCCGGGGCAGGGCAGGATGATGGACTGATTCGAGAAAATGGGGCGCCAGGTGAGAAGCTTGGATGTGATTGATGTTCATGCCGGTAGGGATAGCAGTAGTTGTATCGGTCTTCCAGCTGAGATTTCAAAGGATGAAAGCCAGGGAATGGAAAGTCTGATTGTGTGCCTCACCAAGCAATACCGCTTACTTCGCTGGACATGTGATGATTCTGTGAGTCCTGATTCTTGGACGATTGGACTTGACCAAGAAGAAACCACTGCCATATCGGATGACTGTGTAGAATGAATGTTCCCGTCTGATTAAGCGACAAGGTAAAGAGGCTGGACGGGGCCATCCATTGTGTCGGGTTCAGGTAAGGTACATGGGAATCTGGGATTGGCGGGCGTGGCTGTTGGGTCACAATGAAAACGCAAGGTACGCCGGTGATGTCCAGTTCCACTTATGCCTCCATGTGACGCTTCTCAATGTGATGGTTTGAATATCGGAAGCAGATGAGCACGAATAGAAAAGAAGGCAAATGAAAAAGGAAGAATGAAATGTTCCAGTTGTCGGGCAGATGACGAGGGGATTGCATGTTCGCAGCATGCCCACTGTCTTCCCACCCGACGACCCTGTGCTAGGGCGGGGGGGTTTTAGCTCCCGCACATAGCGGGCATTGCTCGTGGTGCGAAAGGGGCGAGTGACTCTGCCACCGAAAGCAGCAGAACATTAAATGGCTCGATCCCCCACCTCTCTGCCAGGTTTTCCATTTCTTTCCACACCTTTTTTGTGTCTTCAGACCTTTCCTTCCATCAATCTTTGGTTTCCAGATATGTACCGACCATCGTTGTTGATTGAATGACGACTGATTCCGTCGCTGTTAACACCATCCATGTACCGTTTTCCCAGCGAGAATTGTTAGTGCAGATGGTCACTTTCAGCAATTGAACGACACCTCATACGAAGGAGATGGGCGAAAGACACAGGAACAACATCAACTGTTTGACACGGGATTTGATCTCGGTCAGTGACTTGACAGCACGGAGAAACGCCAGGAAAACCGAGGAAATTCTTCAGGCACATGGCGTCGCGTGGGCTGCCCGATTCACCTTGGCCGTGTATCCGGCAGTGCGATGCGGGTGACCAGTTCAGGTACCTTATCCACCAACACCACACTCAACGGCTGGCCCATGAGGACACCCAAACCCGGCACGACTTGAAACCACCAACGATCTTACTTGGACACCTTCAGTTTGATCAACCCGAGAGAAGATATTCAACATCAAGAACAAACCTCAGGAAATGAAAACTGGGCCTGAAACCCGATTCGGGCATGTTGATGGGTCGACACCAAATCCAGTTCTGGTGGTTGGTGGGGTACGCAGCATGTACCGAAGCGCACGGCAAGCGGGAGAGAGAAGGACGTGACGAGATGACGGAGCCAGCTGCAGCGGTCAAGCAAGTTGAAGAATCGAGCGAAAGAAGGGATTATAAAGAGGGGGAATGAATCCTGCCACTGGATTTCTCTTTCTACTGACAATAAAGTCCGCTCGAGGAACTCGAACGGCGATAAGACAAGCGAAAATGAACGGAACTGCCTCCGCCCTACGAGGGCACACCCACATCATGGCTGTCTATACCGAATTCCAGCCACCACCATGGACGACATGATTACTCATGGTCCAAGGACCCGCGACCACGGCAACACTTTGACTTTCAGACGTTGGCCACGATCTCACGTTTCTTCGGAAGAATAAGGATCCCGCAGCCTGGAGCCGTCACCGGGAACAAAAGAAGACAAACTAAGGATGAGATACTAGGAAGAAATCTTAAGCCCCAGAAGTTTGTCGGGTTTCAGCATCGACATTACACGATGGCCATGAGGCGATTTGTTTCGACATTGCCAGACATCAAAGGGTTGTGCATTCCGTTCACAGGAAGAGCAGTTGCTACAGTCTGCTAGTGAATTACGGACTGTCACACAAAAGCCTGCGGCCTTTGTGGGTACCTTGCTAGCTTCCATTATCATTGCCCATGATTGGCTATGCTGACATGGCTGCGCTAGCCTGTTGTGAAAACTTGGAAAATGACTTGGTCGGGGGCTGCCACTGAAGCAGCATCTTCAAGTTCTTGCTGCTCACTTTGTTGACTGCAGCTTTTCCTCCACCGGTCAGACAGCTGCTGGCTGCCTCTGGACACCACCATCAAGAACAAGAAAGGAGCAAACCGCGACCGCGATTGTTGCGCTTGAGCAACCACCCTTACCCACGCCATCTGCTTCTTAAGATACAGACCGCAGGTAAGATTCTGGTCTCATTATTGTCACTTCTATCCTTCAACTACACCACCAACTTTAGAGCTACAGCCTTGTGATATTCCTCAGATGAACCCAGCCTACTGGAGTCCAACAATCACCTACTTGGAAACAGCCAGCATTACAGTGAGAGGTTCCAAGAAGTGCCCACAGTTGTCAAGTGGCTCTTGGGGTCACGGTGTGGAAACCAGTCATTGTTTCTTGCAGCTGAAAGACCGGTCATGTTGTTGATCAAGTGCGCCAACTTGCGCTGAAATCCCCTTTTTCAGTAATGGCAACATTCTGGTCTTCCTCGGTGTTCAGTGACACTTTCCCTTTGGTGGTTGCACTCGGCTCACAGCCTCTTGGAGCTCCTTGCCAGCTGCCGAGTTGGGGAAACAACTGGCGGATATTCCCGAAATCCCGCTAGTCAGCTGTCAGCCAGTTTCCCGCCAGCAGTCAGCACTCCAGTCCGAGTCAGCACTGCCCCCCTGCCATCTACGGTAGCAGAGCCGACAAAGACCCAAAAAGTGACGGGACTCATCGTTGCTTGTGTTGCGCACGGGCGTGATTCTGTCCAGCCAGAAAGCGACTTGACAAACTCTCTTGCTTTCCATCAATCAGTTGTTGCTGCCACTCTCACCTGGACTGCGCCCACGCACGCACCGCACCCACCCATCATCCCGGAGCAAGTGCCAGTGTCAGTTCCAGTCTCGCTGCCCGCCAGTCCGCCGCACGCAGTCCCAGTTCCAGTTCCCCGTCCCCCCCGTTCCCGACCCGCGACGCGACTGCGACCGAATTGCTCCATCGCGACCAGCCTTTGCCGTGTCGCTACACGCCCTATTCTCATCAATAGGCCATGCTAGTGGTGCCCTGGCATATGCCTTGCTGACCCTCGACCTGAAGGAAAACATAGTAACAGCTGATGGGTTCGACGGTGACCGGTCCGATTCCCACACTTGCCACTACTAACCACCGCCGCCGCCCACACCTCGACTACCCCGATTACCTCCTCGACCACACGATCCATCACCACCTCCACATCTACTACACCTTCCTCGTCCAGCTCCAGCTCCCACCATACCCGACATGAGCTCCTGGATGAATGATGCCGCAGTCCAGAACCACAATGGCAACGGCTACCCCCACCTCAATGTCAACGTCAATGACCCGTCCGCCATGACCAACAACATGGCGGCTGCCGGTGTTATTGACCCGGCCGCCTTCATGGCCGCTGCCAATCCCCAGTTCAACGTCAACCCGGGAAACACCATCAGCCCCGCCCAGTTCGCGAACCCCCAGATGCTCGCCATGCAGAACGGACCCATGCGCAACGCCTCGCCTGCCTTCAACCAAGCCTTGTACCAGACGAACCCCATTATCCCCTCCAAGCGCCCCCGGCCAAGGGAGGATAGTATAGGCCAATCGCCGCGCCAGGCCCCCGGCATGGTTCCGACTTCACGCGCTGACACGCCCCAGCAGTCGCAGTTCCAAGGCTTTCAACAGCAGCCCGGTATGGGTCAGACACCGACAGGGCAGCCGAATCCATACCCCCATCTCCAACCGAACGGCTCCGCGAATGCGACGCCCTCGCCCATAATGAGCAACCAGATGCGCCCCGGCAGCGTGCCCCAGCGAGTGGCCACGGCCTCACCACATCCCTTCTCGCCCGCCGCGCAACAGTTCCCGCAGAACTCGCCCATACCGTCCGACCACGGCGGCACGCCTCAGCCCAACTATATGCAGCAGAACTTTGCCCAGAACTTTAACCCCCAGTTCGCGCAAGCGCAAGCTTCAGCACGACCGAGCCCGTCGCCGAACCCCATGGCCAACCAGATGATGCAGCAGATGGCCGGGATGCCGCAACAGCTACAGATGCAGGGACAGCTACACGGTCAGATGCCCGGACAAATACCAGGACAAATGGGCGGACAAATGGGCGGACAGATGCCAGGACAGATGCCAGGACAAATGACAGGGCAGATGGGAGGGCAAATGGGAGGGCAAATGGGTCAGATGCCTGGACAGATGGCCGGTCAGATGCAGGGCCAAATGCCCGGGCAGATGCCAAGTCAGCTGGTCGGCCAGATGCCAGGACAAATGCCAGGACAAATGGCCAGCCATATGGCGGCCAGCCAGATGCAGGGCCAAATGTTCCCCCAACCGATGTTGTCCCAGCCAAGAAACGCCATGGAGCAGCAACGCTACATGCAGTACCAGATGCAGCTTCAACGACAGGCAAACATGCAAATGCAACAACAGATGGCCGGCCAGAACATGATGCAACCACAGAATGCGGCTCAAGCCCAGGCGCAACATGCTCACATCCAACAAGCGCAAGCTGAAGCGCGAGCTCAGGCGGCGCATCGTAACTTGATGGCAGCCAGAGGAGGGCAGATGGCTCCCACAGGAATGCGCCCCCAGCAGGGGATGCCTCAACAACAGCAGCAGCAACCCATTGGAAGAGGGGACCCGAATTCGTTTCTCAAGAACTTGACGGCGTTCATGAACAACAAAAACATGCCCTTGGAGATTAGCCCGGTCGTTGAAGGTCGCCCAGTCAACTTGGCCTCCCTATTTCAGCTTGTTTACCACAAGTTTGGAGGATATCGCAACGTGACGCAGTCCAACGGTTGGCCGCAAGTTACACAAATGCTCGGGTATCCCGTCCACCAGCTGCCCCAAGCGCCGCAACATATCAAGGCTGTTTACGAACGGAATATTCTCAAGTTCGAGGACGCATGGACGGCGCAACAGCGGGCTAGACAGGCCGGTGTTATGCCCAACCCGCAAAACATGCAACAAGCGCAGCCCATGAAGCCAATGCCACCAGGGCAGATGCCGCCAAACCAGATGATGCCAGCGGGGCCACAGCCACCTATACAACCGGGTCAGATGCAGTCACCCATGAAGCCCCCAGTTGCGCAACAACAACCGAATGTTAATGGCTTTCCTGGGCCGCACCCCGGGCAACAACAAGCGAACGCCGGCCCAATGGGTCACCCGCGAAACAGCCTCTCGAGGAGCTCACAACCTACACCAACAGCAGAAGAGTTCCCCATGCCGTCGCCGGCTCACAGCAAGGCTGGAAGCATGTCGATTCCAGGGTCTGCCCACCCAGAGAACCAGCCGATACCAGGACAGGCAGTTGAGGCCACGCCTGGGTTTCCCAAACCGACGCGGGATCCAGAGGTCTACATACCGTGCTCAAGAGAGGTTACCACCTATGGCGGCGTGGATCTTGGCTCGGTAGAACATTTTGCGGAACAGTTACGGAAGTTCAAGCCAGACGTTCCCCATCTCACTGAGCTTGGCAACATCGACGTACATGCTCTAACCAAGAGCATCCAAAGTGGCATCCACGGCGAAGTGCGCCTTGCTTTGGATGTGCTCGGGACAGTATCAGCCACATCACCAGAAAGCGGCAAGCAAGATCCTCCTCAGCCATATCTTCCGCTTGATCTTCGACACTGCGATGACTTGGTAGAAACACTGATCGAATGCGCCGAGGAGCAAGTTGATCTGCTAGCTGAGAACTCCGAAGAAGCATCCGACGAGATCACCATCACTTCCTACGAGGACGTCGTCCGCGCCTGCCGCATCGAGAAACTCGCCCTCCGCAGCGTTCCTCTCTTCGGCTCGCAGGAGTACGAGCTCGACCACGCAGCCGACAGGCTAATAGCCATCACCACTATCCTGCGCAACCTCTCCTTCCTCGAAGAGAACCAGGCCTGTCTCGCCGACGAGTCCGTCATCCGCTTCCTGTGCAATACGATTCGGTACCTCGGCACGCGCGAGATGTTGCTGCGCACGCAGGTCAACACTCTGGACTTTATGAAAGACCTGGTCATCCTGCTCTCCAACATCACGCGCTGCGTGGAGATCCCAGGGAGGGAACAAGCCTTCTGCCTACTCCAGTTCCTCCTTGCTTTTGCTCCCTCACCAGCACCAAGCATGTCTCCCTCACCCGACGGCAACGATGCCGACCAGGGAATCCTCTTCTTCACACCTTACGACCCCTCCGTGCACCCATACCTCCCACACGCAATCGACTCGCTCGCCAAACTCTTGGCCCGCGACGAGCCGAACAGGACGTACTACAAAACCATGTTCGCCAGCGAATCCCCCTCTCCCGGTGGCCAAAGCTCACCAGCAGACCTGCTAATAACCCGCACCTTCGCCCTCGCCATCTCGCCCATCCCAGACCTTTCCGCTCCAAACACACGCGCCGCGAACATCCCTTCTTTGATCGAAGTCAGAAAACCCTTCCTCATGCAAGGTCTTTTAGCCGCTGACATCCTCGCCTCCATCACCCCCGTCGGAGCATCCTCGGCGGCAGGTATCGACGCAGTCGAAAATGGACCATCAGCTGCCGCCAGCGGTGGCGTGAATGTCGCCAGGATATGGCTCTCGTGCGGCAACGGGCTCGTGCAAAACCTCTTCCATTTGGTCAGGCAACTAAGCATGCAATACGAATCGCAACCCGTTGGTCCCGTTAGGCCTACAGGGCGCGGGGCGGCTAACCAGCAACATAACAAGCGGGATGCGGATCTGGTGTATATCGTCAGTTTGGCCGTCAGCATGCTGAGGAAGCTGGGTGAGAAGGCAGCGAAGGATTCGGCTATGGGTAGTAACAGGTCTCGTTATGGTGCTGGTGCTGGTGCGATGGTGGATAGGATGGAAGGAGTAGTAGAAGGGGAGGAAAGTAACTGGGAAAGGCAGAGGCAGCAAGGCCAAGATGTCTCGGGACTGCCGGCGTGTGCGGTTCTGCCCGGTAATAATACGTTGCTAGGAGCGCTGCAGATGAACGCGGCGGAGTGGGGGAAGGAGGGCATGTTGAAGGATTTGGTTGCTTTTTGTGGGTTGGGGGAGTAAATTTCTTTTTCTTTTGGGGGGTTTTAGTTTTTTTTGGGGGGAAGAAGTCAATGAATGAATGGATGGATGGGGTTTGTCTGATGGGTTTTAAGCAGTGGCTGTCTGGGATGCATGATGTCGTTGAAATGGAGGGATGGGAGGTGCATGATGCAAGATGAGATGCGATGGAGTTTCGTTGCAGGGGGGAGGAAGAAGAGGAAGACAGACGTGTGGCAAACGGGATGAGGTGAGGTTATGGAAAGAAGAAGACCAGAGAGAGAGAGAGAGAGAGAGAGAGAGAGAGAGAGAGAGAAAGAAAAACCGTACATATAATAGAGGAGTTTTGCCTTGCTGTGTCCGACTGGAAGAAAGAGCAAGCGGTTTTGTCAGTTTTTGTGTCAATAAATATCATATCATTATGGCTTTTGGTTTTGGGTGGGATCATAAATAAGGCTGGTTACCTTGGCTCTTGTCATGGAGGTTGATGATGAAGAAAGCGGAGAGTTGGAGAGTTTAAATTCCATGGTCAAGCAGCATAAGTACAAATCAGCAGAACTTACCTTGTATGACTTGGCCCAAGACTGCAGTGTGAAGCTGTCGTGAACGTGTCGTGAAGTGTACAAAATATAGGTAGCATTGTGTTTGTTTTATTTTGACATGGAGTACTCCCGTCTCGAGAAACTCACCCATCATAGACAGATAGATAGGTAAGTACCTTACCATTCAACTTTATTCGTCCGTTTCCCTACGTATGTTCTACAACCCGCTTTGTTGGTGATACATTCCATTTCTCAACATCGATGTGGTATATGCATTTCATTCCTCTTTTCCATCCATCGTACACATACATACACTGCCCTCACTTTCTTCCTACTTATTTACCTTGTCCCCCTTGGTGCCAGGTTTCCTCGGGCAGGAAGTCCAGGACAGGACAGGACAGGACCCTCCTCTACCAATGTATGCGACCTCTAAATGGGTAGTCCACGCTCGTCCTGGGCCACCCACCGGAGCATTAAAGAAGAGAATCTCCTGGGATATGTTGTTATGTCCCAGTTATGCTTCCCAGCCAGCCCCGTGGCACTGCACTAGAAGAACCTAACTGCATTGCTTTCCTCCTCGACGGTCGGTCGGTCTCGGTGATGGGGTTGGTTGATGTTATGTTGACTGCTGTCTCGTGGCTGCATGCAAGCTCTCCAAACAGAGGTTGATCGATCGATCGCTGTAGCGGGCATCGATCTTTCTCGTTTCTTCAAAAGCCCAAGCCGTGGAGGAACTTGGTGACTTCTTCTCTGCGGTGTCCCTATTATTTTTTTTAACGAAAATTTCGTTAGCATGACTTCTTTCACGTCTCTATTCTCTTCTCTTCTCTTCCCACCCCTGCCTGCCCTTCATCCTCTTTTTTTTTCATCCGTCCCCTTGTCATCCCCCTTCTCCCGTCGTTTTCCCCTCCTCTCCTCTCTTTCCAGCACACATCCCATCGCAAAACATAAATCGGTAAGGTTTTACTCACATCAACCTCCAAATGTCCCGTCGGCACCTTGACCCTCACAGCCTTCTCCTCCAACCCCAGAAACTGCGCAAGGTCTCTGCGCAGAGCCTGGCCGTCGCCCTGCACCTTCTTGATCTGCGTGAGCTTCTTGTTGCCGCCGCGCTTGGCGAGGTGGTACACGGGCAAGCGCTGGGTCCAGGCGCGGCCTACTAGGTAGGGCTTGCGCACGGGTGGTGCGGGTTTCGATTCTGTTGGCGGCGCGGCGGTTTTGGTGTTGGTTTGGGTCTGGATGGTGGGTGTGGTGGGTTGTGTGGTGGTGGTGGACTGGGATGGTGTCGTCGTCGTTGTTGTTGTTGTTGTTGTTGTTGGTTGCGATTCGGCGGCGGCGACGGTGGAGGAGGAGGAGGAGTAGAATCGGGGAAGGACGGCGGCGGCGGCGGCGGCGCGGATGGGGAGGGTGGTCGTCGCAGCGGGCTTTTGGGCGATGGCCCGGGAGAGGCCGAGCATGGTTGGGCGGAACATCATGGCTGGTGTGGTTGTTGTTGTTGTAGACAGAATGGAAGTGGAAGGAATAGAAGTTGAAGGTCGAATCGGTCGCAACGGGATCTGATAGGCTTGGCTGGGATTTGGTCGGAGTTGACTGGAGGTCCCCGTTTCGGTTCGCGTTCAATGCATCCGTCTCCCGCGTCCCGTGGGCCGGCGGCGGGTCGGTTCGTTCTCTGGAAATTTGGTCGGTAATCGGCAGAATTATTGACCGCCCGGGGGTCCCCGCCTGCTCTGCCGTCCGGATGTGCGCCGAAGCGGGTGCTGAAAGTTCGCTGAAGCTCCAGGCCTTGTGGTGTACACTCACCCATCCGTGGCGGTTGGAAATGACACCGCATTCAGCGCTGCAATTGTGAATTGGCCCGTGCTCCTTGTCACTGAACCGCATTTTCCCAATTTTCGACCCCACCAAAAGATTGACGGGCCACCACTGGACGGCCACTCCGCAAAGAGTTCACAAAGAGAAATTTGGCGGATCGCATATCGAAAGCGCCTGGAGACACGCCCTTCCTTCCATCCATATTCCTCAGGCTTATTTCTTTTTTGATAGTCGACCGACCCTCCCCTCCCCGGCCCTATCTTATCCCACCCTCCAATCCAGGCCTCGACTCGACCCGACCCGACCCCGACTTGACCTTGTCGTCCACTCCGTCTGTCTGTCAGTCATCAACACCATCCAACATCATCATCACCACCACACATACACCACAGACATCCACATCCCAAGATGGCTTCCACATCCCCCGCCGCCACCAACGGCGACGCCGCGCCCGCCAACTATGACCTCGTCCTCAAGCTCGCTCCCCATCTCGACCGCCACATGATCTTCCCCCTCCTCGAGTTCAACGCCAGCCGCCTCAACGAAGATGAGTCCGACAAGGCTCGCGAGATCCTCGCCGCCAAGTACGCCCTTCTCAAGAAGACCAACATGACCGACTACGTCGCCAACCTCTACTGCGAGCTCGAGGGTCTCAAGGAGCCCCCCGCCGAGTACGCCGAGCGCCGCCAAAAGGTCTTCCACCAGCTTGAGAAGTACGAGCAGGACACGGCCAAGATCACCGAGCTGCTGCAGCGCGACGATGTCGTCAACAACCTGCGCTCCGACAAGGTTGCCAACTTAGAGTTTTTGAAGAAGGAGCACGAGGTCAGATAGCTCCCCACATGTCACCACTCACTGAACACGCAAGCTGATATGTAGAGGACGAACAGGTCACCCTCGATATGGTCAACGCCCTCTACGACTTCGGTCAGCTCCAGTACTCCTGCGGTAACTACGCCGACGCCTCCGAGCTCCTCTACCGCTTCCGCGTCCTCTCGACCGACAACGACAAGGTCTCGTACGCCACATGGGGTCGTCTTGCCTGCGAGATCCTCAGCATGAGCTGGGAGTCCGCCATGGAGGAGCTCCAGAAGGTGCGCGAGGGCATCGACACCAGGCTCGCCAACAACCCGCTTGCTCAGCTGCAGCACCGCACCCAGCTCGTCCACTGGGCCCTCTTCCCGCTCTTCAACTACGACAAGGCCCGTGAGCCCCTCCTCGACCTCTTCTTCAACGCCGGCTTCATCAACACCATCCAGGCCAACTCCCCCTGGATCCTCCGCTACCTCACCGTCGCCGTCATCACCAACCGCGGCCGCGCCAAGAACGCCGGTGTCCAGCAGAAGCAGATGAAGGACATTGTTCGCATCGTCAAGCAGGAGGCCTACGAGTACCAGGACCCCGTCACCCGCTTCGTCCACGCCCTCTGCATCGACTTTGACTTTGAGGAGGCCCAGCACCAGCTTGTGCTCGCCGAGGAGGTTCTTAGGAGCGACTTCTTCCTGCTCGCCCACGCCGACGACTTTGTCGACTCGGCCCGCCACCTCATCTTCGAGAGCTACTGCAAGATCCACGCCCGCATCTCGCTCAAGGACCTCAGCGCCCGCTTGGGTCTCAACAACGACGACGCCGAGAAGTGGATCGTCAACCTCATTCGCGACACCCGCCTCGATGCCAAGATCGACTACAAGGAGGGTACCGTCGTCATGAACCACCCCCCTAGCTCCGTCTACCAGCAGGTTATCGAGCGCACCAAGGGCGGTTTCTTCAGGACGCAGGTCCTGACTGCTGCTGTTGCCAGATAGGAGGTTGACAATAGCGGTGGCAGTAGTGGGAAGTGGGCTGATGGTGGTGGCGGCAAAAGGATACCCGGGTCGGCACGGAAGGAAAAGAGGCACGATGGGGAGAGGACTGGGGAGGATTTATTGTGGTCTACGGAGCGTCGGCCCAATCGCAGGCGACGGAAGCGGCATTGATTTGTTTGCTGAATATGTGGTCGAAACTTTGGCCGACGATTTGGAATTCTCTGGACTTCAAGTGGTCAGGGTAGCAATTCGCCGCTTCATTCAGCATCTGGGTTTTCATATGACCAGGACGAGTCTCGGATACCTGTCCTCACGGTCTCTTCTTTATCCAGCGCAATGAGGGGAGAGTTAGAAAGTGGGCATTCAAAAAGGGCTAGCGATGCATTTCGAAGAATAGAACCTTTTTTTTTTTCCGTTTTCATCTGCTTGATAGTCTTGTCTCTATCTCTCAGCGTTTGGGACTTGTCGCCATTTCGCGTGTGGGGCAATGGACTCGGGTGGTACCTACCTGTAGTGGTAAAGGTAGCAGCAGCAAGGGAAATCAGGACAAACCTAGGAAGGAAGGTTTTCAACAGTCATGACGAACAACCGGTCGGTGTAATTATACCTCTTTAGTGCGTGGGTTGTGTGTGTTTGTTCAGGTTTTCTTTTTTTACAGGCTTTTAGTAAGATTCAGGCGTATCAAAATGGTTATGGCTCATTCCATTGCTTTCTGGCCTCTTTCGTAATAACTGCACCACATCATTCATCATGGCAACTGCGTTCTAGCAACAAAAGTTATGACGACGGGTCCTTCCCTTCCTCCCTTTCGTCTTCTTGGCATGAAGGTCTCGTCTGGCAGTCACTGACCATGTTTTCAAGGCAGGTGCTACTCACGAGACACTGCAGCTGGGTTATTCCACGTCGTCAGGCAAAAAGACTGCAATTCACTCCTTCTTCTGTGTTCATCTTTTCCCCTCAGTTCTCTTGCTTCTTGCTTGATGCACCCGGACATTCTTCTCCCTTGACAAAATTCGTAGATGACGTTCGTCTAAAGCAACCGATCGACATCCGCCAGCCATCCATTGTTCAAACTTCAACGATTTGCCTTCTTTGCCTTTAAGTATCTTACCTACTTATGCTTCTTCAACGAAGAGCGTCTTGTTTTCCACCGCCCTCCAATCAACATTCTACAACCTAACGCTGGTTTGCTTGTTTGTTTGTTAGCTTGGTTCACCCTAACTCCCAAACCTCACAAGGCTAAAAGTGTGATGGCTAGGTAGGCACGGGACGGTCGCAAAGATATCTAACAAGATTCAACATGGCACATCAGATTTTAAAATCAGCATGTGCAAGGTAAGATCACGCATTGGTTATGGAACGAAACGGTTCAATCAGACATCTAAACGCTTAGGAACGTTGACCTGAGGTATCGAGCTAACATCCAAACCGGTATTGGACTGTAGTCAAACGATTATCCTCCTCTGCTTCCTCGTTTTGCTTCCGTCCTCCTCGCTCTTCAGGCCTCCAATCAACATCCTACACTCAAGCCCCTCAGTCGGTTGATTGCAATTCTCATGCCACCGCCAATGGCTGCCTCCCAGGTATGTTCACGCGATGTAACCTTGCTGTGGCTGACAACCCAAACAATTGTCAGGATGTTGCCCCCGCTTCGGGTCCTCGACCTTTCGACGTCCGTCCTCACACATGGAAGGATTTGGGGATTGCGCCATAACATCAAGCCTGTCTTGAGTGATGCCTCGTCGGTATACATAACCTATCTTCAGGTTATGCTCTTCCGCAATCAGCAACGATGGTCAGAGCCCAGGGTATCTCGCTGCTCTGTGAACCGAGCGATGTCAAGCCCGAGCTTGAGTGAGTCCGCCACGCCACCGTGACTCGGCGTGCATTCGTTAACGCAGTTTGCAGCATCATCTTCATCCATGGCTTCACCGGTCATCCAAGGTTGACTTGGACACTGGACAAGAAGAAGGCCGAGAAAAGAAGAAAAGCAAACAACGATGCTCCGAGCCGCCATGTTCCCAACAGCGGACAAGCTGCGGGCGTCTACTGGCCAAAGGACCTGGTCCCAACAACGCTACCATCTGCCAGGGTCATGACTTTTGGTTACGATACCAAGATACGACATTTCTCTCAAGGACAAATCAGCAAAAACACCGTTCAAGACCATGCTCGCGAACTCTTGGAGCAATTGAGGGATAAGAGACTGCCAGATGCGAAAGGATCTCGCCCGCTGGTTTTCATCGCACACAGCTTGGGTGGGCTAGTAGTTAGAGAAGCCCTCACCCTGGCCAGTCAGTATCAGAATGACCAAGCCAGTACCAGTCGCTACGAGGATGTCTTCCGGTCTACTGTCGCCATCATGTTCTTCGGCACACCGCATCGTGGCGCGGATCCGCGGAGTTTTTTCCACCGCATCCTTTCTGTCTTTGCGCTTCGACTTGGCGTCGATGTCAATGCCCATATTGTCGACGATTTGATGCCCAATGTGAACAACTTGCATAAACAACTTAGTCTGGACGACTTCAAGACGCTCGCAGCACAACGTGGCTGGATCGTCTACACTTTCCAGGAGGAGTATGGGGTTTCAAGTCTGTTCAGCAGAAAGGTAAAGCGGCCAACCCTTACCTCTCTCCAGCTGAAGCTAATATCAGGCATAGGTTGTTGAGGATCATTCGTCGCGCCTAGGGCCACCCGTGATGAAACTCCAAGACGAATAAGTGACAATCACGTGGACATGTGCCGCTTTTATGGGTTGAAAGACCCTGAGTATGAGAAGGTGGCCAGTTGCTTGCAGGAGATTCTCAAAGAGATACGCCATTCAACTGCTTCTCAAATTCACAAGCCCTCCCCAGCATCAGTTACGGACTCCGGCGATGGATCCCAAGAGAAATTGGATTTGAGACGCAAACTGGTACAAAGTCTCAAGTTTGATCGGCTTGGCGCAAGGTCCATGAATATTGAAGCCACCTATGGCGACACTTGTCAATGGTTTCTGTCAAAGCAGGAGTACATTGACTGGCAGAAGCCGGGAAGACACTCACCAAGTTCTTGGTTTTTGTGGATCAAAGGAAAACCAGGCACAGGCAAATCGACTCTGATGAAATACCTGCATTCCACGAGACTGCCCGAAGGGCCTACGAGGATAGTTCTGTCATTCTTCTTCAACGCAAGAGGCAGCCAATTGGAACACACCACTATCGGTTGCTATAGGGGGCTTCTGTTCGCTTTGTTGGATGGCAGGGAGGAGCTTTGGCCCTCCTTAGACCACCTGGGCAGTACTGGATCCGACTATTTACTCGAGGGCAATTGGACCATCGCACCACTTACGCAGACACTCACACGAGCGATACAAATGGCACATGGTCAAGCTATCGAAATCTGGATCGACGCATTGGATGAGTGCGACGAGGAGGAGGTCCGGAAAATGGTATCGTTTTTCGAAGACCTGGCGGACTTGGCCGACACTGGGGATATCGATCTCAAGATTTGCTTCTCCAGCCGGCATTATCCGTCCGTCATTTCTCGGAAAGGAGTTGATGTAGTTCTGGAACTGCAACAAAATCACAAGGAAGACATAGCTCGGTATATCGAGGCTAAGCTTCACATTGGGACAACACAGACGGAGCAGATCAAGACCGAGCTTCTCCGTAAGTGTTCGGGCATCTTCTTGTGGGTAGTGCTCGTTGTCGGTATGCTGAACCGAGAGTACGCCAGGGGACATGTTTTGGCCCTACAAAAGCGGCTTGACGAGATTCCTAGCGATTTGCATGCGGTCTTTGAGAAAGTATTGTCCAATGATGAAGGTGATAGCGAGGAAGAAGTGGTCCTTTTTTTCCAACTGCTTTTGGGTGCAACAGAAGCTCTTGAGCCTGCCGAGCTGTTTGTTGCTATCCAGCGCGCAAAGGAACCCCAAGCCCCTCTACAGCTGTGGAACACGGATAACCCACCCATGTCCCCAACAGCCTTGCAGCGTTGGGTGAACAGTTCTTCCCGTGGACTGGCAGAAGTCACGCGACAAAAAGGAGCGACGGCATATAATAAGTCGTTTCCTGTTGTTCAGTTCATACACGAATCTGTTCGCGACTATCTGCTTGGAAAAAGCGCTAATAAGTATGCTTGGTCTGGGCTATCGAAACTTGGAGGCGCTGACCAAGTAATTGCAAAAGCTTGCATGGATCATATTCTGGCCATCGATATATCCAGACATGATAATCTTCTTAATCTGTTTCATTGCCCCTTTACATCATACGCAGTGGTTTATCTAGATCGACACACGGTGCTGGCCAACGCAAGTCGACCACCAGAACAAGAAGAAACGGATAGGGGATACGTTTTGGCCAAAAAGTATTTCTACGCGTTTTATTCGATAGAAAGGCTCTCATATTGGGAATACACTTGGACAAACAAGTTTTACAGAACGATGTCGGCGGAAAGGATCGACTACCTGGAACGCTCCATTACGGCCCTGGAGGCTACATTTCCAGGGATGGATAACTCGAACAAGCCTTCCAGTCGAGCCCGCCTCGAGTCGAGTTTGAGCTATATGAAAATCAAGCGTGCCCGGGGAGAAATATGGGAATATTTGAAGAATACATCCCATGACCCCGATGTCATCATTCGTTGCCTTTTAAACAACAATTTACCGAATCCTTGTACATCCGAGGACAGTGAGGTCCTCCTTCGTCATTTCCAAGACATCCAACATCTTCGTTTGCGGAGGGAATCACTACCACTTGAATAGGGAAAGCGGTGACATGGTAGGACTGTGCATTGTGAGTTACGACGGTGGAAGACCAAAGGAGGATATCTCTTGCCGATGGTCAGAAGGAGGAGGAGGAGACACAAGGCAAGAATAATTTGTTTGAGGTCCTAGTTGTGCTTCTTGCTACGAAGGAGGCGGATCCTTTCTAGAGTGCGGAAGATGCGTTAAGACCCTCTAATGCACTTTGTGAGATTCCGTAGTGCTTGCTAGAGGTATCGGACGGGTTGGAAACAGATTGGGATAAAGAGACAAAGAGTAGGTGGGGCAGGTAAAGGTGTTAATGGAGGAGGTGAGGACGGCTCCGAAGAATGGAACCTGTGTATCTCATGGCGGCCATCACCAAGGTACCAGGCAGTGGTTGCGCTTGCTGGACCCAGGTAAGTCAACCTCAACACGGGTGGACATGTGCAGATGTTGATACAAGCAGGACAGGATGAAAACGGAACAGCAATGTCATGGTGGGAGTTTCACATCTTGTATACTTGTATTTAGATTTTTTGACGCTCCAACCCAACACCACCACTTCCGCTCCCTACAACTCCGGAATCTTGTGCTCCTCCGCTGCCACTCCAGCCTTCCATTGGTACTTGGACGCAATATGCTCGTCCAAAGGATGCTTCTGGCCCTCAGCACCATAGAAGTTCTCACGGTATGTTCCGCCGGGAACAGCATAGTCGTCCCAAAAGAGACCGCGCTTCCGCAACTCGGGCAAGAGAAGGTCGATGATGTCCTGGAAGGACTGTGGGAAGAGGGCATATGCCTGGGCTTGGGTTAGTTGTGATAATGGATGCACGTGTAATGAATCAACTTACAAAGTTGAAGCCATCAACATCGGCCTCGCTGATCCACGCCTCTAGGCCATCAGCCACCTGCTCTGGTGTGCCCACAATAATGGGGCCGTTGCCACCGATAGCAACGTGCTCAGCAACGGTGTGCTTTGTCCACTTTGAGCCAGGTGGCGAGAACCTGGCGTAGGCGTCCACAGTCGACCTTTGTAATCTCAAGTCAGAAACCCATCATTCCAAAAAGTCAGAACTATAACACAAACTCACCTCACAGCATTACTCTCAACCTCCCTCAACTCTTCATCGTCCCCGTACTTGCTCAAATCCATGCCGGTCCACCCACCGAACAACGCCAACGCACCTTCCGTGCTCGCATACTTTCTGTAATCGGTCAACTTCTCCTTGGCCTCCTCCTCGGTCCTTCCCAGAATCGGCGTCACCAGACTCAACACCTTGATCTTATTTCCATCCCTCCCGTACTTCTCCCTAGCCAACTGCCTCACCTCGGCGATATTCTTGGCACAAACCTGCGGGGCGTGCGCGCTGACGAAGATTGCTTCGGCGTGCTGCGCAGCAAACAGCTTGCCGGCTTTGGAGGTTCCAGCCTGCAACAGAAGCGGCACCCTCTGGGGAGTAGGCTGAACGATGGCCGGCCCGGGAACCGAGAAGAATTTGCCCTCGTGGTTGATCTGCCTCACGGCTTCGGGGTCGGTGTACACCCCACTTTCGCGATCGAGCACCACCGCGTCGTCGCGCCACGAGGAAGCAAAGAGCTTGTACATCACCCGCAGGTACTCCTCTGCTTGCTCGTAGCGCTCGTCATGCGCCACCTGCTTCTCCCGGCCAGCGATATTGCGAGCGGCGCTGTCCAGGTAGCTCGTCACGATGTTCCAGCCTAGTCGGCCGTTGGTCAAGTGATCAACTGTCGCTAGGCGGCGGTGCAGATGGTAAGGGGCCTCGTAGCTGGTGCTGACGGTGACGCCGAAACCGAGGGATTTTGTCGCGGCCGCCATGGCGGGCACGACGGAGAGGGGCTCGTGGACGGGCCATTGCGCGCCGGAGACGATGGCGGGCGAGAGAGAGTCGCGGTAGACGTCGTAGCCGCCCAGGACGTCGGCGATGAAGATGCCGTGGAAGTGGGCGGATTCGAGCAGCTGGGCGAGCTCGACCCAGTGCTGGACGGAGGTGAAGTTGTGGGACTGGTCCGAGGGGTGGCGCCAGAGGCCGGGGGATTGATGGCCGGAGCCTGTTCGGTTGATGTGGCGCATGTCAGTGGATTCATGTTTGGATTGATGGGTTTCATGGTGAAGCGGAATGGTTGATGGATGGTGTTTGTTTTCTCTTGCTCCATGATCGACAGCGTCGAAAAGGGGTCAAGTGGGCCGTTAACGGAGTGGGTCAAGGTGTGGCTTAGTCGACTTACACATCTCGACGAAGGCATTGATGATGAGCTTCTTCTTGGGCCTAGTTTGGTCTGACTCGCCGGTTAGGTTGGACATAGCTCAACTGCTGATGTGTCTAGTCTCAGTGAATGGATTGAGGATCTGTTTCAATTTGGGCTCAAGTGGTTGCTTGGTTGATGCACGTCGTTGAAGACACTGAAATCAGAGGTCGCTGTTGTCGCCAAGAATTCTGCAAAAAAGGGGTTTGTTGACTTTGGACCAGACTGGATTCAAACAAAACAACCGATCAATGACGACGACGACCAGGGCGATTTACCATTATAAAGAACACCCAAGCTTCCTTACCAAGACGCTATCAAATCACTCAACAATGGCAAATAGTGTCGTGATAGTCGATATTGCGACCGTCGTTACTGGTCACTGGTGTGGTGCTCGAAAACGGTTGTGGAGGCGATTGCGTGATTGACGCGGGGATGGTGCTCATCAGCACGGCAGCAACCCCGACCTCTTCGCCAAGTGCTTCATTGTTCCTGACCATTGTCAGCATCAACGGAGATAGCATCTTTGTAATGATATCCGAGGGATTGGCGCTGCCGCTGGATGGACGGGACATTGACAGCCATCGCGCTTCCCCCCTCCCCCTTGCGCTTGCACGGCATCGCGCGGAGCACAGCAAGAAGTACACTCTGCAGTCTGCAGTCTGCACTGCATGCGAACATGTTGCCCATGCTTCCGATTATCGGTACTTGTTCACAGCCGTTCTACTGTCGGCGATGAGGGCACCAACACCCAGAGTGGGGGCCCATTGTCCTTCCTATACCAGAGTGAGACTGGATGAGCTGCGGAGCTGCAATCAAGGTGGGCACTCAGTTGTGGCAGTTGTCCAACGACAAGCCTCTGGCTCTTCCCAAGAAATGCACACATCAATTGAGTCGAATCCGACTGAGATGGCGCAATTCAACACTAGACCGGATTGTCAGGCACTCGACGGAGATGATCCGGAGTGTGTCAGTTCGTGTTGGATTCGATTCGGTCAACCGGTGGCTAGTTCCCTTCCGGCCAGGACCGTCGATTTTCCCTTCCGTTTCAGAGGGTTTATAAACTCTCGTAACTTTCGACCATTCATTGTGTTGTTGTTTGCTACAGTGCAACAAATCACAACAAGCCAGAAACATCGACAAGCCGGAGGTCACTCCAGTCAAGTACCAGTCTTGTACTCCGACGCACACTACCCAAACACTACTCAATTACTACACTTTGACCCTGGATGATGCAAGCACCTTGAGCACATAGCAACCTGAGCATCCATCATCATGTCTTTCATCAAGCGTTTGTCCCTGCAGAAGCTCCGCAAAAACAGCTCGTCACCTACCAAGAACAGCCAGCCGCCGCAGGCACAGCAAGAGCAACAACTGGAAGAAGACATTGTCATCAACGGCACCAGTACCACAGACATGGAACCTCTACCGACCCCAGGGAAGCAGACAGTGCTCCTCCTGCACGCGGCAAAGCAACCATACCAGCTCACAGAGGACTATCCCGTCCCACAATTAGAGGGTGAGCACGATGTGCTTGTGAGGACACAGGCCATTGGGCTTAATCCCATTGATTGGAAGGCACCGTAAGTTCCCTCATATCGTCTCTTGTCTGAGGGAAAACGTCCGCTAACACTCATGAAGTGACTTCAACTTTGCCATTCCTGAACTACCATACATCTCCGGTCGCGAGTGTGCAGGTGAAGTTGTTCAGACATTAAGGAAAGACTCGAGGTTTAAGCCAAGGGATAGGGTATGTCCATGTTACATCCATCTCATCCATCTTCATCTTATCTGCGTTAATCGCACTTCCCTTTCATCCTGCCCCATCTCGTTCTCTGTCCAGTCTCATGATGCACCACTAACAAACACCTCCCAGGTCCTCGCCATCTCCACCGACTACCGTGACCTCCGCAAAGCTGCCTACCAAGAATACGTCATCTCCTTCGACTACAACACGGTCCGCATCCCCCCTTCCCTTTCCCCCGAGGAGGGCTCCACTCTCGGCGTGGCCTTCGTCGCCGCCGCCCTTTCCCTCGGCGTGTGCATGGGCGTTGACTTCTCCTCTGTCCTCTCCGGGCCCGATCTCTTCTCCCTTCTCCGCTCCTCCGTGCCCCACGATTCCCTAGCAGAGGACATCCGCTCCGAATGCCTCGACGGGATCCGTTCCCACGAACGCGCCAAGGCAGGTGACTGGGTCGCCGTATGGGGCGGAAGCTCAACAAGTGCCAACCTGACCATTCAGTTGGCCAAGCTCGCGGGTCTGAAGGTCGTCACGATAGTCGACAAGGCCAAGCATGGCCTGAGGCTGTCGAACCACGCGGTACTGAAGGCCGACCTGCTGGTGGACAGCCACGACCCTGAACGGGCCGTGCAGATTATCCGTCAGAACTTGAAGGGCAAACTCCGCTTTGGCGTGGACACGCGCGGTCGGGACTCGGCTACTTCGCTGCTTCGTGCCCTTTCACCTGATAATGTCGATTCTCCTCCTCTACCGGCTGGCGAGGCGCCACCGTCGCCGCCGGGAACGCCCAAGGAGGAGACTCTCCTGGGAGCTCACCTGATTGGTCTTACTGGCCTGCCGAAGCTGCAAGCACCGGAGGGGACCATGTTTCATACCGTGCCGATCAAGCTGTTCCATGAAGTTCCCCAAGTTGGCGGTGCTTTGTGCCACTGGTTGGAGAGGTTGTTGGCAGAGGGGTTGGTGAAGGCACCAGAGATTATTGATGTTGAGCAAGGGCTGGGGAGTATCAACAAGGGACTGGATAGGATGAGGAGGGGAGAGATCAGTGGTGGGAAATTGGTCGTTAGAGTTGCTGAATAGGTACTAACCTTGGACTGCACTGGGGTGAACGTGATTTAATGGGGCTGAATGTTTGGTCGGATTTTGGTATTGGATATGTGGATTGGATTTGGGCTTAATTGCAGTCAATGGGAACTGCTGGGTTTTTGTGATCGGTGGTCCTGATTTCTTTTTATACAGGGCACAAAAGCTGGGTTTGGGATGCCATGTTTTGTCAGTATATCAACTGCCTTCAAATGTACGTATCTGTGTACCTTATCTTGTCCATCGCACCTTCAGGTTCGATTACTTGTGATTGTAACGTTGACTGGTACCTCTAGACATCGATACCACTTACCACTCCGCGCGTGGCGAAACACCTTGAGGGTCAGTGTTGGTAATGACACCACAAATAGACGGTGCATGATGGTATGTGGTATATTCAGTAGATGGATTGGGTATCCAGGGCTTCCGTTGACCCGTACCTACCTCTAGAAGAAGCATTATAAGGTACCTATTTACAAGATCTGGAAGGGATTAGACTACAGGTGAAATAAAACTGGGGTCACAGCGGAAAGTTGCTGTTGAACAGATTAAATCAATGGAATGTGTCGAGTCTAGAAATATCTTGAGTCGTGTATCCTCTCCCATCAAGCCTTGACCGTCTTCTCATTGCCGGCCTCATCACCCGAGCTCGTCCCAGAACTGATAGCGCCCTTCTCATCCACTCGTTCGATGCTTGCCGGATACGACTCATCTCCCACCAAAGGCCTATGAACACCAAAGTGCCTGAGCAGATGCCAAGCAGGATAAATAGCCACGGCCCATATGGCAAAGCTCATGTAAACGCCGCCAGCCTCAGTGAACAAAGTCAAAGACTCAAGTCCGTAGCTGAGAGCCTCCCAAGCGGACTCGGTACCGCGGATGAGGGCCGCATAGCGGATAATCTCCTCATCGCTTTCCGCAATGTTGTGGACGATGAAGTACCTGTTAAAACGTTAGTACTTCCCTCAGTAGCCCAAGCCCCGTCCAGAAGGGGGGGAAAAGAAAACTCACAAGAAAAGATAATTAAGCTGAAACCCCATAGCCAAAAGCACAAACACCCCAAACGCCGCCCCAAACCCCGGCGTCGTCCAATCAAAAGTCGGCTTCGTCTCCTTGAACCTCGTCACCAGGACCGTCGCCCACGTCCACCACGCGCCCTGGATGACGACCAGCGTCCAAAATGCCACTCGGCTCCTGATCTTCAGCGAGATGCTATTGCGATCCAACCACCAGCCCAGAATATTTCCGCCGATAACGGGCACAATACCCGACATTAGCGACCCCAGCGCGCGCGAGCGCACGGAGAACCACATGGCCAAATAGGTGAAAAAAACCGATTCCGAGAAAACCGCGTTGCCGATCCAGAGGAGCAACAACAGAAATTTCTTTGTGAAGAAAAGCTTGGTAGTAGCCTTGATCTCCAACCACGGATTCTGGGTAATTGTGAGGTCCACCTTTTTGCCGTCTTTCCGTTGCACCTTATCAGGGCTATTCAGCAGGAAACCAAGAAACGGGCCGGCGGCTTGGATGGCGATGAACACCAGGAATACCGTGTAAGATACCTGCCCGGCTTGGTCGTTGGTGGCGTTCAGGCCGAGGTTGATCGCTCCTCCGAGCATCTGGCCAAACAGCTTGAAGGAGAGCCAGTACCCCAGCGCTTTGCCGCGGTTCCACGGCTCGGGGTAGGCGATGGCGATGGAGGCCTCGGCGGCCCAGAACACGCCGGCGGAAATACCGCAGAGGGCGGCGCCGACGAGGACGAGCCATTCGTTGCCGTAGCGGTTGTTGGTGTAGAGGCCGGCGGCGAAGGGGGCGAATCCGATGCTTTTGTGTGTGTGCCCGTGGGTGTCAAGTTAGAAAGGGGATATACATAAGGTACATACTGAGGTCTGAGGAGAATGTGGAGGGAGAGACATACCAGCCGAAAATCAAAGCACCCTTTACGCCAACAAAGTACATCAATGCACTGGACAGGTAGCTGGAGAGTACCATGAGACAGAAAGTGATGGCGTTGGCGGCGTTGATGAGGTTAGGAGAAGCGGCGCCGCCGGCGCCGAGAGAGTTCATGGCGGACCAGATGCCGGGGCAGGAGAAGCTGCAGAGACCGACGATGGTGATGTTGAACATGGATGAGCGGTACCATTTTACTGTGTGTGTAGGTAAGATGGTGTTAGTGTTTGTTCCGTTCCAGTCCAGTCCCATGGTGAACAGACAGGATGATGGACTGGAGACATACCTGGATGTTGCTCCTCCTTGGGAGGTTCGACTTCACTCATATCCCGGTGACCGTGCGGCAAGCCGGAGGGGAACTCGTCCGGAAGACCGGAGGATACCATCTTGTCCAGTCCTATGTGAGTGTTGTGGTCTGGTCTGGTGTGTATCTGGCCGTCCTGCTGTTTGAAGTCTACCTAGGTATTCGAGTCTTCAGAACTTGAACTGACAGACGAAGTAGAGGACCAGGGCAAAGATCTAAGACAATGCTGTAGACAACAACAACAACAAAGAGCCAAGAAATATGTAGGAAGTAAACAACCCGATGTACATGTATATGTACCTTATTTATCCCTCATCCTCTCAACCTCCGGTCACTCCCCTAGTTCCTTTGCCCCTCCTAGCCCTCCCTATTGCATCACCATCATGAAGGATGAGCTATACAGGTACAATCCCACTCATGGTGGATCACGGCACTGGAACTTATGTACAGACCGCTGAAAGTCTACTAGGTAGTCTGGTTCATCTTCCTTCACACAGTCCGTCTCCGTACATGTATTGTCTCCGTTGTATGTTGTGCGATTATGAGCCGCGTGTTCTTCATGTTGGCAACCTGACCTCTCCGATTCCACCAGACGGAGACACGGTGCCAATCCGCCCTAGACGGCACTGGCCGACCTGGTCGGGTTGGTCAACTGTGTTGCAAAGATGCCAGGGGAGCACGCAATACCGGTTTGACCCCACTGTGGTGAGGACTAGTACCGTTTCCGCCCTTTTGCACCACGACAGAGACTGGGTAAAAAACGTGCTTTTTTTTGAGAGGTACGAGGATCGTGGATTGCAGGATTACAACTTGTGATCTGCAAATAAGATCCGCAAGTGCATGTGCTGAAAGTGATGTGTGATGGTGTTGTCGTTGTTGTTGTTGGGGGTCATGATGTGGTCTGGGCCCTGGAACTCGAGACGTGCCTGGCTCGTGCCTGAATCGAAGGATGTCCGCGGAAGAACCTCCTTACCTAGCTTGTGTGATGCTTGGCTTCGACACTCGGACAGGAACCTTCATGGTATCGATGGCATGAACGCCTTGACGGCGCTAACTGCTTGCATATGCCGAACGGTAGAGGTAAGACTTTCGGAAGTGCTGAAATCCGGTCCTGGCTGCCACTTCAGCTTTCGAGGACTAGACTACCTAGATTAGAAGTCGGGAAGGTCTCACCCAGACCTCGGGACGCCGTTTCTCCAAACCTTTGAGACATTATGGCAGAGTACGTAAGGTACATTAGGTACCGTAAGAAGCTGGCCGCACCCGCTTGATCACCGAGGTAATCAATTGATCTCACGGCCGGTCAGTCATATCCTGCGAATCAAGCTGTGAACACCAATGCCCAATCTGGGTGCAACAATCCGGTACAGTCGTTTAGGCTTTGTGTGCAAACCCCAGCATAGAAAGTTGGCGCTTATTTCTCCTCAAAACAGCCCCAAAACCAGCAGAATTACAGAAAATCATGGCCAATTCCACCAACTCTCATGTACATCCCTCAACTCCACCTTTTGGTCTGGCCTCTTCAAATACGGCGTCATGTCCGACTCGGGATCCGCCTCCCTGCTCGTCCACCCATTGCCCAAATACCACTGAAACCTATTATCACCAAGATACTCGTATTCCCAATCCTCCCACCTGGGGTTCTGCCTCACGACCGTCAAATGGCCCGCACTGCCCGGCCAAATCCCATGGATCCTCGCCCCTGGCCTGCCACCATTATACCAAGAGCTGCAGTTGTCCGTCAGGACTGTAGAGGAGAAGAATGCGTCCGAGTACTCGACGAAATCATCCGCTGCTTTTCGTGACGGCGTAATGCTCTTGATCCCTTCCCTCCCCACCTTGCGCAAAATCTTGGCCAGTAGGGTAAGTTGCGTCTCAGCACTATGCGGGACCGTCCCGCTCGGGCCTGTGCCATGCGGTCCTTGGAGGAAGAACAAGTTGGGAAATCCCGGAGTGGCCACACCCAGATACGTGTACGGAAACCCATGGTGTTTATGTTGATCGCTTTTTCCATGTCCCTTGAGCTCCGGGTTCCATACATCCTGGAGGTTTTCCCCCTCGCCATTGACGACGGGGAAAGGGATAACCTGCGAGACGTTGGCGCCCGTGGCGCAGAAGATGGCGTCTACGTTTCGGTGCGCGCCGTCCTCGGTTTCGATCCCCGTTTCGGTAAAACGGCGGATGCGCGTGCGTATGTATTCTACGTTGGGCTCCGAGATGGCCTCCAGGTAGCCCGGCCCTGGGGTCAGACGGCGACAGTTGGGAGAGAAGTCGGGGACCATGTGCTTGATCAACTCGGGCTTCTTTTTGGCCAGACGCTCGTGCATTATTGCTGTGAAGCGCGAGCGCAGCTCGGTGCTGTCTTTGCTGCCGCGGAAAAACGTGTTGAAGCGCCGCCAGTACTTGTCTTCCATGTCTTTGCGGAACGCGAGGTAGGCGTCCGGGTTGGACTTGAACAGGGCGATTTGCTCGTCTGAGTAGGGCTGAGGCCCGGCTTGTCGGACGTCGCCGGCCCACGAGGCGGCGATCCAGGTCGGGTTGCGGGCGTAGTGGTCTAGTCGGGCGACGGAGGGCTGCAGGTTGGCGACGAGCTGGATACCGCTGGCGCCGTTGCCGATGACGGCTACGGCCTTGCCCGATGGGTCGAAGGATGAGTCCCAGTGGGAAGCATGGCGGAGAACGCCCTTGTAATCGGCGATGCCGGGGTAGTCCGGAAGCTTCCAGGCGTTGAAACGGCCGATGGCGGTGATGACGCTTTCGGCTTTTTCGGTGGTTGTCCCGCCGGTTTGGAGGTTCTTGATGGTTATCTCCCAGACGGACTCGGAGTCGTTCCAGTGGAGGCCTTCGACCTTGGTGTGGAAGCGTGCGTACTGGTAGACGTTGTGCTTCTTTGCTACGCCTTGCCAGTAGTCACGAATCTCGGCGCCACCGGCGAATTGGTCGCTCCAGTCAAGCTTGGGCTCAAAGGTTGACTGGTAGACGTGCGAGGGGATGTCACATCGCACTCCGGGGTAGACATTCTCGAGCCAAGTACCTCCCTGGTATACAACGTGTAAGTCGAGAAGTTCGGTGTCAAGAGAGGACTGGAGTAACTGAGAGTTTACTCACAAAGTCATGGTTCTTCTCGTAGATGGTCAACTTGATGTTGGGGACCTTGGCCGGAAGCAAAACACCAGCAAGAATTCCCGAGAGACCACCACCGATAACAGCAACACGGATTTCTCGTGGCTGGTCAATGAACCTGTTCACGATGCTGATGCGAGGCTTGGGATATCCCGGATGCGGCTCAAAGGGGACGAAGTTGTACTGAGGCTGAGATGAAGTCCCTGGGGTTCCCGGCGTGCTGGGCTCACTTGTGCTTGGTGATGAGGAAGTGCTGACTTCCTGCTCTGATACTGAGAGTTCGCCGAGCTTTTCGACCACCGGACGCACCGGTACAACCTTCCCGTTTGTTGCCATTGTGAATGCGAGTTATCGTGCTTTCTCCGCAGAGTCGAGCGGCAGCAATTGAATCCAAACGAACAAAGCACTGACGCAGACGCAACAAGTCAAGTATATGTGGCCTTTGCCAATCCTCTCACAGGCTCACGCCATAGGTACGACATCACACCATCGGCACTCCTTCGTCGTCATCCCTTCCCCTCATCCGGGCCTCTTGCCAAAACTGGCACCTGGTTCATTCAATCCGGGGCTTTCTCTGTGTGCGTGTAACCCCCACTGATGGCTCTCCGAAGACCGGTCGGTGGTGGTCGGTCTGAGACTCTGAGGTGAGACGGAGGTTGGATGACGCCATCTTTTGTACCTTGGACGTTGCTCGAGCTGGTGTTTTGTTAGCGAAGGGGACGACCCACTTGGCTTATGTGGATCGTGATTGAACGTTGCTGGAAGAAAGCCATGAATAGGTAACGAATTGTCGGCTGATACCTTCTTTGTTAGTTTCCAATTGTTTGTATTGCGATAAACATCAAAATGGCCATAATAAAGACGAGTGTCCACGGCAAGGAAGTGTGAGGGGAGGGAAAGCGGGTCAGCCCCCCCCCCCTTTTGCTGTCAACCCTAACCCGGACAGGACCCCCACCCCATCTCATCTTTGGAAATCAGCCACGCTTCAAAGTTGAACGGGAATCCAATTGGAACCGGTACTGCCCTGGGCTATCTATCACACATGCATTGATGTACGTGATACTGCTACTGCCTCCAAGAAAAATACGCCATGGTGATTAGCGCTTGCGACATCCAGCGCCTGAAGGTGCAAATTCGCTACATGGCTGTCTCTTACCTCTTCGCTTCTTGGCTTTTAGCGAGACGAGACACTCGACCGGTGGGGAGCTGTTAGACTCTGTGACAGTTTAAGCCATCTTGGTAGTTGATCTCCGCAAGTTGGTGGTATCATCAACATCAAGTTCTGAGAGTTCGCTCCGGAGGTTCATCTCTGTAGGGCTACAGGTAGTGAAGTCCCAGCAAGCTCGACGGAATCTCAATCCACGTGGCTGTCCCTGATCTGGATTGGGAACGACAACGTCCATGTCTCGTAACCAGCTCTTTGAATGCCGCAATTGCTTGGTTCTTTGCACAATCCAGTTCGTCGGGCTGGGCATACGGCGGTTTCCAGTCAGGTCTAGGCTGCACACCACACACCATCAGGCATTCCCAGGATTCAATTCCAGGGTCGTCAATCCGTTCCGTCGGTGCACATTACCGAAGGGAGAGGTGCCATTGTGATGGTGTTATCAACCTAACCTGCGTGGCGGGAAGACTTGGCGTGTCGTCTACCTAGACAAGACCAGATCTGTCAGTGGTAGATGAATGTTGATGTAACGCTCTCTTGTATGTTGTTTAAAGAGAACCACATCCAGGTCTTGTTGACGTCTCTTTGCTGGCTTGTTTCGGGTTTGAGGGTGACCAAGTCGTCCGTCTAACATCGACACACTGGATCTTGGAAAGAGCCTCACAGCGGCCTTTGAAGTCGAACACCAACCAAACACAATGGCTCCCCATCACCAATTCGACACCGTCAAGCGGAAGTGGTACCACATCAAATGGTTCGCCGACAGCGACACCCCTCGCGAGAGACGGCTCATCATGAAGCTCGACCTTCTCATCGTGCCCTACGCCTTCCTTGCCTACTGGATCAAGTACATTGATCAAGCCAACCTCAGTGCGTTCTTTAGACTTTCCCTCTTCATCTCTCCTCCCTTTATGTTACTACCTACCTAACCAAGTCCACCCACAGACAACGCCTACGTAGCCGGCCTCAAAGAAGACCTCAATTTCCACGGCAACGAGCTAGTCCAGCTGCAAACGCTCTACACAGTCGGCGCCGTGGTCGGCCAAATCCCCTTCATGTTCCTGTTCACCTACCTGCCCATGCACTGGACGATCCCCTTCCTCGACATCGCCTGGGGGTTCTTTACTTTGGCTCAATACCGCGCCACTTCGTTCGGGCAGATGGCCGCCTACCGGTTTCTGATCGGCTGGTTCGAAGCCGCTTTTTACCCTGCCATGCATTACATCTTCGGGAGCTGGTACCGCGGCGACGAGATCTCCCGGCGGGGAGGCGTTTTCTATACCGGTCTGACGCTGGGGACCCTGACGGCCGGTCTGATTCAGAGTGCTGCGTCATCGAGGTTGGAGGGTGTTGATGGCCTGGCGGGGTGGCGGTGGATGTACATCATTTGCGCACTCATCACCATCCCCGTTGGGATTCTCGGGTATTTCATCCTGCCTGGCACGCCGGAACATCCGAACAAGTGGTTCTTGCAGGAGGAGGATGTGCGGATTGCAAAGGAGCGGCTGGCGAGGGTGGGACATTCGGTTGCTGCTCCCAAGTTCAACTTGTCGACGCTCAAGAGCCTGGCGAACAACGGCAAGTTTTGGGCCCTGCTGGTGCTGGATGTTTTCTTCTGGAACGGCAGCATCAACTACTCGGCTGGCGGGTACCTGCTCTGGCTGAAGAGCCTGGGGAAATACAGCCAGTCGGAAGTCAACCAGCTGGGAACCATCAGTCCGGCCATCGGCATCTTTTACGTCCTCTTCATCTGCTTCGTCTCGGACTTGGTGGTCGGTCCGGCGTGGGCCATCACGATTGCGCATATCTGGAACATCATCGGGTTGGTCATCCTGGTCATCTGGAACGTACCCGACTCGGCGCTCTGGTTCGCCTTCATGACGACGTACAGCTCCGTGGCCATGTCGGCTGTCCTCTATGGATGGGTTAATGCCGTCATGGGCAAGTCTTCGGCTGAACGGTCGTTTGCGATTGTGTTGCTGAATACGGTCGCGCAGAGCACAACGGCTTGGACGCAGCTTTTGACGTTTCCGACCACGGAGGCTCCCCAGTTCAGGAAGGGGTATTCGTTTGTGTTGGCGAATGCGGTTTGTCTGATCATTACGGCGCAGTGTTTGAATGTGGCGCTGAAGAGGTCGAGGTAAGTTCATCTTGTCCGAAGAGGAAGTCGAGAGAGCCAATATGCTAACTGTGCTTGATAGTCAACTTGAGCCTGCGGTTGATGCTGAGCGGAACGCTGAGACTGCATCTACGACGGCGTCTAATTCGGAGAAGGGTCAGGAGGAGGTTGATGTGACTCCGGAAAAGAGTGGTTAGGATAGGGTGGAGGCGGCCAGCAGCCTTGTAGAGAGGGCCTGCACTGTAGATAGGACATAATCCGGAGAGTTGGCGATAGTGAGCCTCATAAAGACTCCCATCAATGTGGTGGTGTGTCTGTACTGTCATGTCTGGTGTTCAGGCGAAACTTGACTCCATCAACAACCTGTGAGGTTCGTTGAGCCCAGTCCTTTTGTGACGACGGCGTGCTTCTCATTCACGGATCTGTACAAGTTTCGGGGACAACCACGAAACCAGACCGTGATAGTAGAGGGCTAAAGCACCTTCCAATCTGTACCTACTCATCACTTGGTCATGATTTGGTCATGAGTGCTGCCTCAACCAATTTTCGTCAAGGCCATCAATGTGAGCGGTCTTGGGCTCTTGGCCACGACCGGTGATATGACAAACTTGGCGTCCAGTCCGGAAGTGGTGTTCTGATGCAATCAATGTTACCATCTGCATGGCACCATCCACCGCTTGATGACAACATGCACCCCCGCACCACCAGACGGGACAGTGATCCGAGGGAGTGGTTGGTGCCGCCATGTCGACATCCCGTAGCCCGTTATGAGCTTGAGCAAGGGCTTAGTCTGGTATATGAGGGGTCTGAACCCTTCTCAACCCTTCTGTCCAAAGTGCCGGGCCATCATCGAACGATACGACAGCTGCTGTTGACGTTGTGTCGACGTCCTTCCACACTGTCCAAGTTATCCCGAACCTCACACTTCCACGCCTTGCCACCAACAGTCCACCACCAGTCCAACCACCCAACATGGCTGACACCTCAACCCCCTCATCCACGGCCAATGCCCCCAAGAAACAAATCGTCCTCAACGCCTTCGACATGTTTACCCCCGGCCATTTGTCGCCAGGACAATGGAAGAACCCCCTCGATCGTTCGTCAACCAAATTCGACTCCCTCGATTACTGGATCAACCTGGCCAAACTGTTGGAAAAGGGAGGCATCAACGCGCTGTTTCTGGCGGATACTTATGGCGGGTATGATACGTATGAGGGAAGTCTTGATGAGTGTGTGAGGAGGGGGGCGCAGTGGCCGGTGGGGGATCCTATTATTGTAAGTCCTTCTTATCTAGGGCAGAGACGGAGACACCCAGTGCCGCTAACAAAAGTTATGAATGAATAGCCCATCTCAGCAATGGCCGCCGTAACCAAAAACCTCGCTTTCGGCATCACGGCTTCCACTTCGTTCGAGCCCCCCTTCTTGCTGGCGAAGCGGTTTTCGACGCTGGATCATTTGACCAAAGGCCGAATTGGTTGGAATATCGTCACGTCGTGGAAGAAGAGCGCTTTCAAGGCCATTGGTCTTGATAACCCCATTGAACATGACCAGCGGTATGAGCAGGCTGACGAGTACTTGCGGGTGTTGTATAAGTACGTTGCCCCCTTCTCTTTGTTGTCCGTCATCTGTCTATTCCTCCCACTTCCCCCGAAAGAAGCTTTGCCAGACGAGAGACAGACTGACTGGCTGACTGTTTTGGTAACCGCAACCAGACTTTGGAACGCATCCTGGACCCCCTCGGCCATCTCGCCCAACCCCTCCCTAGACATCTACACCGACCCATCCCAAGTCCGCCAAATTAACCACTCCGGGAAATACTTGTCCCTCTCCACCCCACACATCGTACCCCCGTCGCCGCAACGCACCCCCTTCCTCTTCCAAGCCGGCACTTCTTCAGCAGGCTCCGACTTTGCAACCACGCACGCAGAAGCCGTCTTCGTATCTTCCCATTCTCCCTCCGTCCTAGCTCCCAAAGTTGCAGAACTCAGACGGCTAGCAAAGTCAAAGGGTAGAGATGCAGCTTCCCTAAAAGTCTTTGCGACATTCACGCCTATCGTCGGCCGCACGGAAGAGGAAGCCCAACAAAAGTATGAAGAAGCCCGCAAGAACGCCAGCGTGATCGGCGGATTGGTTCTGTTTTCAGGCTGGACTGGGATTGATATCTCTCAGTTTTCTGATAACCTCGACCAAGAGATTTCGGCGTCGGATTCCAAAGAGAAACATAAAGTTCTTTCGATCATGGAAAGTTTTACGACCCCCTCGGAGGAAGTACCCCGATGGACTGCGCGGGTGGTCGCGGAGCGCGCTGCCATGGGTGGCCTTGGTCCCGTGAGCGTGGGGACTGCGGCGCAAGTGGCGGATGAGATGGAGCGGTGGGTCAAAGAGGCGGATGTTGATGGGTTTAATGTCGCGTATGTGACTACGCCTGGGACGTTTGTGGAGGTTGTGGACTTGTTGGTGCCGGAGTTGAGGAGAAGGGGTCTTTATCCGGAGCAGGAAGCCGAGGGTGCGGAGGCGTGGACGGCGAGAGAGAAGGTGTATGGAAGGGGACAGAAGGAGTTGAGGACCGATCACGTGGGAAGGGGGTATGATTGGGATGTGTATGTGGAGGGGGAACCGCATAAGGCTGAGGAGGAGACAAGAGAGGAAACGGTGGAGGCGTGAACACGCGTATTTGCAGCTTAGCCGGGCTTCTAGCTGAGGGTGTTCTTGACCATGGGAATTAAAGCCCCATTGACAACTTGTCCAGGCGCTCCAATCACGGGTCAACAGCCCCCAATGTTCATCGTAGTCCTGCGTCACAGAGAACTGAAACCCATTGTTGTACAGGTTGTTCTGCAGATTGTTGCAGTTGTTGGCGCTGTTCTCGTAGTTGTGCAGTTGGAGAGGACGGAAATTCGGGGCCTTGTTTCATGTATGGGTACCAGGTTTGCCAGTTGTAGGTGGATTTGGCTGCGCCAGAGGTGGGCCCGCGAGGTTCGTTCCGGAGGCCGATGGATGTGAGGGATGTCCATTGTTTGCCGTGCAAGTCACAATGTTGTCAATGGAGATCAGGGGTGAAGATGAAGGGGCTCATGGCAGACATACATGGTTGGCCATATACGCTTGGAGTATATCTCGTCGATCATGTGGATGGCCAAGGTCAGACGGACAGCGTTCATACCGAGACTCTTGATTCTGGACACGATGGTTGCGACGGATTGGTACTGCAGACCGTCGGGGACCATCAAATGACGTCGGCTGCTCCGGGCCGGTTGACGCCGGCGTAGGTCAGATTGGTGTCGGAAGCATCGCGGATCCAGCGGCCCGAGGTTACAAGGACATCCAAATGGAAACGTCCATGACATGTTGACTTGGTCCAGGAAGGAAATGCATTTGAGTGTCCGGTTCCAGGTTGGAGTCCATGGATAGAAGACTATGAGGAAGACTCGGCCCCCGTGTTCAGCTTAGCGAAGGCGTTCACAAGTGGTTTCTTTCGTCTGATCTTTTGCTTCCATCGGATGCGCAAAGTGGTCGCAAAACAAACCGAACATTCCCAGGACAGTCCAGGACGTTCTAATGACCATTCGGCAGTCAAGGCCAGGCCAGTGTCGGGCCATGACACTGTTTGTCTTTGTCTCTTGCCATCCAGTGGTGGCTTGGTGGAGGTCCAAACGGGAGGTCGATAGCCGTCATTGCCCAAATACTCGGATTGAAAGACAATGGGAATTTTCCGTGCAAGTTGGATTGGGCACAAACCACAGTTGCGGCCGTTGTTTGTCGAGTTGAGGATGTGATGTTGAACGCGATGAAGAGAGGATTGGAGGAAATGCACCGGCAGGCAATTGAGGGTCGGGCCAAGACCCGGCTGTGGATGACCAAGGGAGGCAGCCACTGCTCCGCCACAGAAATGACATCAACCTCGACGTAGCCCCACCAGAGCTTAGAGCTGTGCACTAACAATTATCACCAATGGACCCTGATGGACAGCAACGGAATGGATCCATCCATCACGAGAACAGCAGACAAGAAGGACAAAGCCACAATACCCAAGGTAGCTTACGAATCCGAGTAATCCAGTTCCATTATCCCGTGTTAACTCCGTCTACACCACTGTTTGCCGTGTTGAACCATTCCACAACTCCAGTGGACAACCGCGTCTAAGCCCCCCTTCTGTATTCTTATCGCAGTCACGCTGGACATACCCCGCAAACGACTTGCGACTAATATAACAACAACACCATCTCTCCTCCATTGACCTCGACCCTACAACTATCTACGTTTCCTTGGATACACACTCCAACCTACAACAACACGCACAACGATGAGCGGCAACGACGAGAAACGAAAGCTGGAAGAGCAATACTTCCCTCCTCCTCCTCCTGGCCCTCCTCCCTCTCAAAGTCAACAACAACAACAACAACAACAACACGCTCGCCATCCCGACGAGGTGCCCATTCCCGACTACGACCCATCGCACCCCCAGTATGCCAGCAAGGAAGACATCTACGGCCTTGGCCCGACCGACCAACACCCGCCCCCGTTCCCTCCTAGACCTACCTCGTCTGGCAAGGCTGGAGACGAAAAGGTCAAGCTCTCCTGGGGTCAGAAACTGGCAGGATGGGGAACCAAGGCCGCCGGTCCCATCAATGCCCTCGCCAACAAGATGGGCTCCGAGGCCTTCCTGCCAGGTCCCATGGATAAGGAGGTCGAGAAGGCCGCCCGCATCTTGAGGAGCTTCTGCAGTATGTCCTCTTTCTTTCTCGGTTTCTCCAAGGTACCCATCACACACAGCTAACCAACCACTTTGTTCACAGAGGACGGCATCTACAGCGACGCAGCTCCCACCACTGCCCCCCCTCCTCAAAAGGTTGAGCCCACCGCCGCCGCCGCCGAAACCGCCTCCAAGCCACCCGTTGAGACAAAGCCCGTGGACGCTGCCACGGCCAAGAAAAAGTCGCGTGTTCTCCTCACCATTCCTTCCAAGGTCATTGCCAAGGCCCAAGGCTTGGCCATCTTCACCACCGTCCGCGCCGGCTTCCAAGTCACGGGCGCCAGCGGCTCTGGCGTTCTGATCGCCCGCCTCCCCAACGGCACCTGGTCCCCTCCCTCGGGCATCCACGTCCACAGCATCGGCGCCGGCTTCGTCGTCGGTCTGGACATCTACGACTGTGTGGTCGTCATCAACTCCAAGGAGGCTCTCGAGGCCTTCACCCGCACCCGTCTCAGTCTGGGTAGCGACCTGGCTGTTACCGCGGGACCATGGGGCGCCGGCGGTGCTCTGGACTGGGGCGTGCCACAGGGGCAGAAGACGACGGACAAGGGCAAGGGCAAGGATGGTCAGCCTTCGTCGAGGCCAACAACCGCCGACGGCAAGCCCATCCTTTCCCCGGATAACACCCAGTTCACCAGCCCGCCTGTCGATCCCGACTACGACCCGGACCACCCAGACAACGTCGGCAAGGAAGCCAACAAGAACCGCAAGCCCAGTCCCTTCGTCGAGGCCGTCAAGAAGCCCGTCTACAGCTACGTCAAGTCCCGCGGCTTCTATGCCGGCGTGCAAGTCGACGGCACCGTCATCACCGAGCGCAAGGACGCCAACGCCGTGTTCTACGGTAGACAGGTCACCGTTCAGCAGATCCTCAAGGGCGACGTGCCCGCTCCTCCCGTCGTCAACGGTCTTTTGGAGGTTCTGAAGGGCGCTGAGGGATGGAGGGGTCAGCAGGGCCAGCAGGGCCAGCAGCAGCAGACGGTACATATGCCTCAGGGACACATCCCGCAGCATCATGTCCAACCTACTCCTGTTCAGCAGCAGCAGCAGCAGCAGCAGTCTTACCAACCTCAGCTCCTATCTGAGCAGTCCCCCGCCGAGGGATACTACGCTGCTGGCAAGCCTCCCGGCGGTCCTGCTCCAGCCCCCGCAGGAACAGGAGGCTACCTCTACGACCCCCAGCTCCTCTCCGAGCAGTCCCCTCAGGGTCAGGGCCAAGGATATCCCGCCGCCGGTGGTGCCTACGGCCACTTCTCCCCCTTAAACCAACACCCAACAACCGCCTACCGCACCCCTCCTCCCCCTGCCTCTACATACAACACAGGAAGCGGCCCGGGCCCGGCTGAAGTCAGCGGCGTAACTTCTGGTGTCCGCGGTCTCGACATCAACTCGGCTGGCCCATCCACTGCGGGAACCGCCGGAGTAGTGCCACCCGCTCCCGGACCACAGGCGTCAGATGCCGCGCGAGCCAAGGCCGCCGAAGCTGCTGCTGAGTCTGCCCACGCCCACGGCCATGCTCATGGTTCCGTCGGACCGCCCCCGCCTTCGTATTCGGAGTTCGGGACTGGGTCGTCTTCGTCAACTGCACATGCCCATGCCCATGCGCCGGCCGTGCCCGAGTATCCTGGACATCCGGCCCATCCTCCCCAGACGGATGGAGTGACTGAGCGGGAGGAGTTGCCGCCTGCGTATGTCGAGGATGGAGTTTACAGGCCGGATGTGGGTGATTATAAGCGTCAGTAGTGAAGCAGTGCAGTGTTTTAGTGACCTTGGGTTTTTGGGGGGGATTCTTCTTTTTGTGCTGTATGAAGCGACGATTATTCTGGTTTCAAGTTGTCTTGTCCGGTCCTCGAGTCTTGCTTTTAGTGCGACTTAATCCAGCTTTTCCTGACAGGATGGAACCAGGCCATCTTGCGTTTCTTAGGTAGAGAGGTATGTTTAGCTAGTTTGGTTGGTTGGTTGAAAGTTAATGCAAGTATTGATACCCTTCGTCTCGTGCCATGTCCAAGTCCAAGTCCATGTTTTTGTCCGTCATGCCGTCAATATCAATGTCTTCTTCTTGATGTGTTTCAATGATGGGAGAGGGCGATAGGTAACGTTAAGGTACAGCTACTGTCACACTTACAGGGTCTGACGCTCGTCGTCTTCGATTGAAGGCGATAGGTAGTGGCTATGCCATTCTTTGTTTAGGTAGATATTGTGTTGGTGTCCAGCCACAGACTGTCTGTCCCCCTTGAGATCTGTTTCCAATGTGATAAAAGGAGGGAACAAAGCCGAATGCCGAAAATGCCCGCTCTAGGAAGATCTGCCTACCTATCTTACCTTTACGCAGCAGCTGGCGGTCAAGTACAAAGAAAGCCGAGTCCACGTGAACAAAGAATCCAGTGTACCATATACTGACTGGTCTTGAATCGAATAACGGTTTCGGGCACTCTGGAAGAAGGTGGGTAGGTGCCGCTGGGTCTTGACAAGATTTTCACTTCTTCCATTCCTCTCCCATTTCCTTCGGGTTTCACTTTTCAGACATCCAATTTTCAATGCATTGCGTTGATATTTCAACTTCTAACGTATTATTATAAACGCGACTTCGTCTTGAGATATAACTTGACCCGGCCGGTCTTTGACGGGCATCACTGACTGGACCCGGTAATTAAACATGCAATTCCACATGCACTTCAACTAAGCAAACCATTAGACTTACCTGAAAGCATTACCTACCTCTACCTCACCTACCAACACAATGTCACGATCCAACAGCAACAGCAACAGCAACAGCCTCGACTTTTTTCCCTCCATGTCCCTCTTCCCCAACGGTGTGGGTGTCCCGCCGCTACCACCTCCACCACCTCCGCCTCCACCACCCCCGCTTCCAACGCCTACAGGACGACGACGAAGAAAGGGAAAGGAGAAGATCATTGCGGATAGACGGTTCAATGATGCCTCGGCGGCAACAACGATCAATACTACCACTACCGAGGCAGGGGCACATGCAACTCAAACTGCCGCTGCACCCAGGCCAACTACCACCACGACCGTCCTCGCACCCAATGTTGCCAATGCCCCCCGTCCAAAACCGACCACCACCGTCGTGACTCTGGCCAAGCGACCATCCGCTTCTAAAGAGAAACGTCCCCAGAATCAGATCACCGACGTTAACGTAACGGCGGCTGCGGCGACGCGCATTCGCAAAGATGCCCATGCCCCTGAGCCGTTTGACTTTGACACATGCAGCCCCAAGGCAGCACCAGCACCAGCACCAGCACCAGCACCAGCACCAGCACCAGCACCAGCACCAGCACCAGCACCAGCACCAGCACCAGCATCAGCATCAGCACTTCAAGCAAGAGCCAGAGCCAGAGCCAGAGTGCCTCTAGGGAAATTGCTAGTCGTGGACAATGATGAACCCGAAAATGGTCGGCCTCAAGCTCGCAAACCAGCGCTCAACGTATTCGCCGTCAAGGTGGGGAACAAGCCAGCAGCTAGTGGTACCAACATGAAAGCGACCCAAGTCAACAAAGATGATGACATGGACGGCAAATATGTCATAAAGGAACATGAAAGAACAAAGACTAGTTCTAGGTCTAAGCCAGCAGGACATAGAGGTATCCTGGATCCCTCGTATCGTCCTCCCTCCAAATTGGACATTGTGGACAGTGGTGAATCCGATGAGGACGTGGACATGGACATGGACATGGATTTCGTGCCGGGTGATCTCCCAGTCTCCTCGATGTCCGTCTTTGGTCAATCCCACCACGAATACAATTACGGGGAACAGGAAAAGTTCAAGTTGTCGAATGTCTCGAGTGTCAATGTCAGTGTCACGAGTGTGGCCATGTCACCACCACGCGCACCACGACCACCACCATTACTACCGCGATTACCTCGAGCACCACGACCGTCACGACCAACACGGCCGCCACCGCCGCCGCCACCACCAGTTCCAAAAAACAGACTCAAGCGCAAGCGCATAGATGATCCCAGTTATCGGCCTTCAGGGAACAGCGACGAGTCTAGTTTCAACGATGATGAGCAAGATGGCGAGTCTGACGAAGGGATAAAAGCGCTGAGAGGACTGAACGGGCTGGTGGTGGACATGGATGATGTAAAGGTGAAGTCCAAAAGGGTCAAGAAGGGCAGGGTTAGGGGCAAGGTCTCCAGGACATTATTGCCGAAGGAACATGAAGAGAGTGGTGATGGAGAGAACTTGAAAAAGCCGATACAGAGGAAAAGGAAATCCGTTTGGGATCCATGTCCTTCCTACAAGTCACAACATGAAAAGGACCAACATGAAGACAACAATGACAGTGATGACGACGAAGACGAGTCTGACTCTGACTCTGACTCTGACCAAGGAATAAACAAGGCCGTGAAAAAAGGGGTGGTGGTCAATAACAATACCGCGACAAACATCAACACAAACATCAAGACGAAGACGCAGCCACCAAAATCGCCAGATGAGGACAAGAATGACAGGCTGCCGAAAAAGAGTGATGACGAAAAACAAAGACCAAAGAAGAAGAAGAAGAAGAAAGCAAAGTCCGTCTTGGATCCTTCCTACAGGCCATCATCAAAAGACGAAGAGGACGACGAGTACAGCGATGAGTGGTGCTCAACCGATTCCGATTCCGATGATGGCGGAAGCAGACGACCAAGGAGGAAGAGAGTTCGCGTCCTGGTGCCAGAGGGTGGTGATGGAACCAAGAAGAATGAAGATGATGTTCTTCCGAAGAAGGGTACATGTAAAGCTCATGGTACCAGGGTTAACGATGATACCGAAGGCTTACCCGACAGACCCCCCAAAGCCGAAGAAGACGATGTGATTGCTCAGGGGAAAACCGTCCGATGCGAGGCCGAGGCACGCCCATATCTCTCTCCCACGTTCGGCAGGCGCAAGATCAAGCAACAGAACCGACATAGGAGGACTCCCCGCATCTATGATCCCTCCTACAAGTACAAGCCAGGATCAACCTCAACAGACGACGAAAGCAACAGCTTTGACTCCGCTTGGAGCTCGGAAGAGGGCATTCAAGAAAAACTAGAAGGGAAACGGACAAAGGCCCAACATGAACCAAAAGTTAAAGTACGCAGGTTCCTACCAATGACTGACATGAAGGAAGAGGTCATACGACGGATGTTGGGAAGGCCTAGAGGGGGATTTGGACATGAAGCAGCTCCCCGGCCCGCGATGACCTTGACCTTGACCGGGAACTTGAAGGGGAAACGGCCACGGGTTGGGAGGCGACAGGGTAGTGATCCATCTTTCCGGCCGTCGGAGACGACTAGCGAGGAGTATAGCGATAGCGATGAGTGGGATAGCTCTGAGGGGGATGTGAAGGGGAATGGGAAGAGGAAGAAGAAGGGGACGAAAAAGAACCAAAACCCCCGAGGATTAGCTACAGCGACTAGGAAGGAACATGTGGGAAACGGGAGTCCAACTAAAGTCAGCGAAGCACCTCAAGCAAACGCGAAACCCAGAACCAAGAACCAACCAACAGCACCCCAGGAGACAAAGACAAAACGAAAAAGACGTCTGCCACTCGGCCTCGACGGGACATACAAACCATCTACAGACTCCTCCTCCTCTTCCTCTTGCGAATCAGAGTTGGAATCCGGATCCATCTCAGAGCAAGACCACTCCGTCTCCGTCTCCAGCCCACCCCCACCGAAATCGCAGCCAAAACGACAAGCTCCTGTATCACCTGTGAGCTTCAGGTTCGAAGGGGAAGCCCCTTCGCAGACCCAAATCCACATCATTTCCCACAACGTCAACGTCAACATCAAAACTGCCTTCTACCCCCTCTCCCACGGCCATCAGGGCCGATACACACCATGGCCGCCAGTTCGCGGCACGGTTTACTGCCAACCTTGTTTTCGGGAACAAGTTTTAGTTCGGGGGCTGCTGATTCGATGGGGGATAAGCGAGACGTTGAGGCTGTTAAAGTTACAATTGTCGGGAGGCGCCGGCTCTGACTTTGGGAAAGAACTGGATGATGCTCTTGAGGAGGTTTTGGGTGCATGTGGTGTTGAGACCGACATGGAGGAAATAAGGAGGACATCTGTAGAAGATCATGGTCAGGACCACGGTGAACAGCACATGGACGAAGGAGAAGAAAGGCCAGAACGGGGACAAGACACCCACGCCAAGCCCATGAACTCAGCACGGTCACCCTTTTCGAAAAAATTGCCAGAAGATGCCCAAACCCTTTTGGTGCTGAGACGTCTTACTGACCTCGTGAACTTGAACACCGAGAGCACGTCCACGTCCACCGTGTTCACAGAACGTACTTCCAGTTCCAATACGCCGCCCGATATAAAGACCCCTTCAATAGACTTCCCGTCAGTCGCCGACGCTGTCTTTCCGAAGCCTCATTGCTCCCAACAGCATCAGCATCAGCAAGACCCAACCGGTCCAAGCCGCTACTCCTCCCCGCTCCCTCCATGTCCTGGGTGTCCTGGCCTAATCACCCAACGCGGGGCTGCTCACAATCGTACCTCTACCGGAAATACCATCGGCATCAACATGTCTTACTTCTCCACCAAGCACCATCTTTTTCCAGGATCCCACCTTCCCTCTCCAAGTCCAAGTCCACTGGACAACGCTATAAACATGCTCCACGACGCGCTCGGCATTTCTCCGTGGCTGGCTCGTCGATTATGGAATCAGTACCAAGGCTCGGGGATATGGGAGCTAGCGAAGGCAGATTCTCTTGTGAAGAAATGGCATGCGAAATTCTTGAACGGGCGCCAGGCCGTCGAGAAGTTGCCAGGGGCAGCCGAGGGAAAACATTCGGATAATAGGGAGGTGGGAATGGGGAACGATGATGATGACCAGGCTGTTATGCACGCGCTGTTGGAGGGTTTAGCCCACTTGGAAGAGGAACTCAAGGTTGCCTTTGCGGCAGATGGGAGTCGACGAGAAGGGAACATGGCTCAAATACAGAACGGACGAGAGCTTGGCATGCTGCGCTTGACTGGGACGGAAAGGAGGAAACGATGCCGAGATGAACATGGGGATGACTACAGCTTCTTGGGTTCCACTTGGGACCATACCTGTACTGGACCTCCTCCAACCAAGAAGTGCAAACTCACCAAACCCATCGACTTGCTTAAACCCAAAAGCGAAGAGGCAGCGCCATCTCCACCATGGATACCGGAAGATAAGCCCAGCATGACTCCTTGCCAGTCCTGCTCCGGGTTCAACACTGTCAAGTACAACAGTTACGCTTCTGCTGCACGACAGAACGACTACAAGGAGGTGGGTGGTAAAAGACCATGGGTGGAAACTCTGCAATGGGCTCTCAACATCAGCGAGTCTGAAGCGGCCAAGATGACGCTGAATAACTTTTTGGACTTGATCAGCCAGAGTGGGAAAGCGACGTATGTGAAGAACTCTGGGTGGGAGTTTGTGGTGCACCGTCCTGGTACTGCTGGCAGCGCTAACGACGGGGAAACAAGGATGGTTTTTCTGGATGTCAGGCCGGGGTTGGATTTACACTTGTAGATGGCAAATGGTACATGGACTCTTGGAAGTAAACATATTATCGTAGTCTTGTGTGGTATAGACGACTCGAACTGGCCAGCGAAAAACGAGCACTTGCTCACGAATGGTGATATTCGTTATCACGGTATCTGCCATGGCGACCTGAGGGTGAGAGCTCCCACCGAATCAACAATGCAGGTACCCGAGACATGCATGGCTTCCGTCGTTTGACAAATGCCGGACGCCGTCGGGAGCAGACATCAAGATGCCCGTCCGAAACAGTCATCGCAGTGGCTTGGCTGCACAATGGTGTTGATATGTCGCTATCCCGGAAGCTTTCGAGTTTGTGTGTGATTCGGAGATGAGCCTGTGACTTGTGGGCAGTCTGTCGACAACTATACAAACCGAAGAGGTTTCGATTATGCATAGGATATGTTGAAATGAACCACGGTATGGAGGATATAACACGCGTCAGCTGCGCTGGGATTTGGCAATTGGCATGGATTGCGAAAAGGGGTCGTCCTCCTTTTATACCTCGAGCGCCTTATTCGTCGTCATGGTGCTTTTGGGAATTCTCCGCTTGACTGAAACGGAGTCTAGGGCAATGTCCTCCACTGTGCGGTATTATTGATGGTGATGTGCGTGTCGATCCAGGGGCTTTCCCTGGCCTGGGTAGTAATCCCAGAGCAGGGAATTGCAGTGTGGTATTCCAATAATAGCACAGGATATGAAGGATGGAAGGATGGGTATGTGCCGAGTGCAATGCTCATTGTCGTTAGTCTCTTCGGACGTAACAAGGCCCAAGGTGACTTGCAAAAAGCGTGCGACGGTAGGCGGATAGGCCGACTTGTTCGGTGTGACTTTTGTTTCTTTGGTATCATTTTCTCTTGTCTGATAACGGAGGAAGCCGTTGGGCGACCAAGGGCGTCGTTTGTTCGGGAGCAACGGGGAGTACTGGGAGAGAGGCCACGGGAAGACAATCGTGCGGGACTGGGAAACTACCTAAGCTTGATGATCTTTAGCCGTGTTAGCACATGTCAGCGACTCAATGATGCTCTCGAGCAAGAATAACTCGGTATGTACAAGGTCGAATCGACAGACAGAAAAGGCCATTCTCGCAGGATCAGCAGCCAGCGAATGCCTTGGAGGAGGGGATTGTCGAGAGGTTGGAGGTTGGCAGTGGCAGCGCTTCCAGGGCAAGTCAACTGATCATCTTGCACAGAAGAAAAAAGATGTGCGGTTGGCCGAGGAGATACGAAGGATGCTGTGCGGCACTGTTGGTCACTTGATGGTCAAGACGAGTAAAAAAAAATAATTCCATTCCATCTCCAATTTCCCCCGACCCCCAGCGCCATCGGCACTGCACTGCAGCGACATGAGCGGCAGTGGGGGTTCAGTGCCAGGGGGGCCGGGTTCCAATGGAAGCGGTGGCGCAGGGGCAGGGTGGGTCTCGTGTCTCCACCCCTGCTACCACCTGGGCCAATTACTGTAGGTCGTGCGTTGATGAGGCTCCGTTGACGAACGTCACTGCCTTCCACGTCGTCCTGGATCACCGTTCTTTCTCTTTTCATTTCTTGGTGATTTCTTGTCTCTCAACTTTTCCTTATCAGAACATGGAATAACTAACCCAACTTGTCGATCCAATTCGTCGGTTGGTCACGGAGTCCCAACACGAAGAAACACGTGGATGTGTTCGGATGAAAACCAACATTGGGCATCAGTGCTCAACTCTCCCCTAATCTGCCCGGGTGCTGATATCTCGGCGACGAGAACGTGAGGACCTCGAGTGAGTGGATTGGCCACAAGTGGAATCCAACAAGACACTCTGACCAGTGCTTGCTTGCTTTCACAGCTTCTGTGTCCATGTCTGTCCCACGGGAGATCGGATCGGTCTGGGTTATGCAGTGTACTTGGGCACTTCTGACGATCCAAGATATATACGAGTTCCTCCCACAGCAGGAGGGGACACAACCAAGCACGGTGTCAGATGAACAGACGCAGGTGGGACATTGTCCACGACAGACAGAACACACAGGATCTGGCCAGATCCAAAGCTCAAACCAGGCACGGCAGATGCAAATGCAGAGAGATATGTCCCAAGGAGAAGACTGCCGCTCGGACATAACATCTGCATGTGGTATCAGGTGCCAGTCCAGGCATTGACTCGGGAAACAGCACCGGGCGTGACATTTTTATATCTACCCTATTCCCCTGAATCTTGCAAAAAAACAAACAAACAAATGGACTGAAAGCCAAGATCAATCAAGCTCAGGCCAGTTGGTGGCAGTCTCCACTCTCTACTCACCTCATCCACTCCTTCCATTTCCACCAACCTTGATGTCCAGGGCGTCCCCGTTGTTCTCTCCCATTTTCCCCCACCTGTCGACAATCTCCTGTATTATCTTTCCAGAATGTCTTGCCTCCTGGTGCAACCCTAAACTGTTTCGGGAAATATCCCAAACATAAACGGGCATTGACTGACATTTCTGCGACAAAAGGGAAAACGGTTTCCTCTCCCCCGACGACTCGACTCCTTTTTTGTCTGTCACTCCTCCCACTTACACTCGCTTGCCCCAGTCCTACCAGTCCTTCCCACTTCTCTCCTTCTGTCCTTCGCTTTTCCTCCTGTGCTTCCTTTATCGTGCAACTACACTACCATCAACGGAAGCAGCACGCCGGTTTCGTGCCACGGGAAACAAACACTCGTCACTCGTACTCGATTACAGAGGCTTTTACACTCGTTTCAAGGCCCGGCCACCGAGATATACGTGACCGTCGCCATCGCCTCGAGAATCAGACTTGTCTCAACCCAGACAGACCCTTTCCCTCGCTTTTCCTCCTCGAGACAAGACACGACTCAGGGAACCCTCTTTGACCACTCCTCGCGTCTGCCGCAACACGCGGTCGACCCCCGACCACACTATATCGTACACACTATACACAAGACACACATGTCCAAGATGGGCGCAACAATACCGCCACCCCACCGCTGCTTCAACATGCGAAACCCCCTCGCAAAGGCACTCGTTCTTTGCATCACAATAACTCTTCTCGGCACTCTGCTGCTACAACATGGCGGAGACATCGACATCCGGGCAGCTCTCCTTAAGACGGCCAGTACTGCCAAGGAAGCCGTATCCTCTCAACGACCGCTCGGTAGCAATCACCAACAATCAGGATGGGGAGGAGACACCGTCCACACTCCGGTCGAGGCGACTGGGGACCACCAGCTAGATCATCCTAACAATCTCGCAAACATTTCCACCCACGGGAACATGCACTGCGACTACGACATGGACCGTTTGAAACAGTGGAAGATGAAATACAAGCTTCAGGATCGCTTCGAGTACACTCGCCGCTACATCCAGGTCTCTCGCCAACCCATCGCCCGCAAGTCGCTAACCACGCTCGACCAAGATTTCCTCTTCGACCACGTCAAGGTTGTCGATGTCAACAAGCACTACCAGCCCGAGGCCTGCCCGGCCCCTCTCGTCGTGCCCGTCTCTCGCTCGCCCTACCCCTCGACCGCCAACGCCTCCGACTTCATGTTCGGCGTCTCCACCACCTACAAGCGCTTCGTTGACCCAAAGACCAACCCGACCAACGAGTGGAAGTACTGGCTAACCGACAACAACGGCTCCTCCAATGGCGGCAAACTCCTCCTGATGCTGATGGGCGCCTCCGACTCGGAAATGGCCGACGTGCACGAGCAGCTTACCTCGGTCGGAATCGACGTCGACGTCTACCGCTCTTCGCCCTCCGACGAAATGGCCGTGCGCTACCTGACTCTCGTCCCCACGCTGTACAACCACCCCCTCCGCCCCCAGAAGAAGTGGCTTGTGACGTGCGACGACGACACCTTCTTCCCCTCGCTGCACGCTCTGATCGCCCAGTTCGAAAACTACGACCACACCAAGCCCAAGTACATCGGCACCTTCTCCGAAGACTCTAACAACGTCATGCGCCACGGAGAGCAAGCCTTTGGCGGCGCCGGCGTTTTCTTGTCTGTCCCGCTCGCCGCCCTCGTCACCGAGCACTTCTCGTCGTGCAAGAGTGCCGAGAAGATCAAGGAAGCCAACACGGGCTGGGGTCCCCAAGGCGACGTCCTCCTCAGGAAGTGCATCTACGAACACTCGCCCGTCCGCCTGACCCTTCTCGACTCGCTCTGGCAGCTGGACATGCTCGGTGATCCGTCTGGGTTCTACGAGTCCGGCATGCAACCCCTTTCTCTGCACCACTATCGCGGTGGAGGCTGGCATAGCGCTTTGCCCTTCCACTACACAAAGGTCTCTCACCTCTGCGGAGAGGAGTGCATGATGCAGCGGTTCCAGACCGCCGACGACTTTGTCATCAGCAACGGGTTCTCGGTGGCTTACTACCCCGAGGGCACCGACGACCTGGATTTCGACCAGCTTGAGGGAACTTTCCGCTCAGCGCCGGATTACAAGGGATGGAACTTGGACTTCAAGTGGGGACCGCAGCGCGCGGGGTTGGCCAAGACGGGGAGGAAGTTGAGCTGGGATTTGCAGGAGGCGGAGATCATCTGGGACGATGAGGCTGAGGATAATACTGAGGGTGCGGAGAAGAAGAGAGAGCAAACCGAGAATGGGCAAGATGGGGTTGCAAAGGTGCAAGTAAGCAAAGGAGAAAGGAGAAAGGTCAAGGAGGTCAGACAGATTTATGTCAGGAAGCATGACGACTGGAGGTGGAAGTTGAATGATGGCGCGACGGCCATGAGCAAGTTTGATGGCGTCGTAGAGCTTGTTTGGTTGCCTGATAGGAGCGAGTAAGCCTGTCTGTCGTGAGTAATGAGTGAGGGTTGAAGGATAACAGTATACCTCGTAATGATGATGATGCAGTGAGATAGAAATGGAAAGGGTCATGGAATGTGGCTGCCTGGGATTAGGATAGATCATCCACAGGACACTGGACTGGACACTGGACAAGAAGGTACCTTATTCACAGTTACCGATTGAGGTTTACAATGTTTATTATGGTTGTTTGGACAAGTTACCATTCATAGGAAAGGTTTTACTTATACTACGATGTGTCATCTTTCTCTGTTGCCCCTTTGACAGATTCCCCGCCTTTTCGCGCGTTCCTTGATGCGTTATTTGAGCCCATGACTGGTGATATTCAAGGGGAGGGCATATTCAGAATCCGTTCCCATAAAGAGCCAATGATCCAACCGATGCATGGACCTGCTTCAGCTTTCGCAAGCATTTCTTGGTCGAGTTTCGATGAGCTAAGAAGAAGTGTCATGTACGATGTGAAGCCAAACCACATGCATCGTCGTTTCCATGTCGTGTTCAGATTCAGGCTCGGAAGAACGACGGGATGCCTCGAAATCGTCATCGGAAGGTGCAAACTTCTGAACCAGCGAGGAAGGGGGCATGATTGGAAGTTACCACTCGTCGTATAAAGACCCGTCTCCTCCAGCTCCTTGAGCAATGAACAATGACGAGATGTCTTCTCGGTGTCACTCACATCACTATCGCTTGAACTCCACCACAGCCAGAACCACAACATTCGCTATACCTATATTATAAACATCATCAAGAATACCCTTATCTCTCAAACCAACCGCCAAAATGTCAGTACTACACCGTGCACCTCCGCCACTCTTCCGCTATTATTGGCTTCTCTCTCCTCCCTCTCCAGTCTCCCCAAGCATTACCTACCTAGAGAACAGACACTAACCCCCCCTCCTTCCCACCCAACAGGTGCCACGACGAACAAGTCCGCGAAATCGTCTCCCAATCCGGCAAAGACAATTGCAACAAGTGCGAAAGAGTCTACACGGTGCGCAAAGATTGCGGCTCCAAAACTTGCCCGCAGTCGGAGGCTTACGAGCCTATTCTCTCTACCTCCACCTCCACCTGCTCCAACGCCTCCAGCTCCTCCACCGCGAATACCACCACCTCCTCCAGCTCGAACAACAAGAAGTAGGAATCTGAAGGGTGGGAGGGATATAATATGGATTATGATCGGAATTTGGGGAATGGACGTGGGAATGACATGGAGCAGGAGGATCACGATGTGGAGATGGGTGGGATGGGGCATGATGGTGATGATGATGATGATGATGGTCCTGTGGGCACCGGCACGGGGAGCAAGCGTCATGCGCCGGCGGATTTTGAGGGTCAGGAGGGAGAGAAGAAGATTAAGAAGGAGGAGTAGAGTGGTGGAACCGTGGGAGGATAGGGTGTGAAGGGGACATGGATACAGAAAGGGCTAGGGCTGGGGATGATGGAGTATCATATTATGGAGGTGTCGTTCCGAAGGAAGAGGATTTGGAAACCAAAGCCTGGATGGCGTGAGGATTCGTTATTTGGATGGGATACGGAGAACAGGACGAAGCCAGGGGCTGCAGCAATTTTTTTTTTTTTTTCTTTTTTCTTTTCTTTTTTTTTCTTCTTGGTTTTGGTTAGCGCAAGTGAGGTGTAGACCGAGAGATGAACAACAGCAGTTCCAGTCTTCAGAACATGGTCGAAAACATTCTTGAAACCATTCAACTCCCTTCCCGTTGCTCTCATCGTTCTGTTTGTGATACGCACTTTTTGGCGCCACCGTGTTGGTTGTTGGCATTGACAAGGCGCCTGGATTGATGGTCCTCCCGCTCAGGGACGGCCGGACAGGTTGTTGGCACCGATGTAGAAAAAGTCGAAAGTGCCGAAGTGGAAGAAGTGGAAAAAAACATCACCCGCCGTGATGCCCAACATCCCACAGTAATGATAAATGACTGAGTAACCAACATCATATTGTTCGTCACAATTCCCTATCCGCTACCGGCTTTGATACCTAGGCCGTAAAGATGGCGATATTTTCACTTTCTTACACCTCTTTGTCTTTGACCATCTATGACAATATCATGCGCGGCATCAAATCTCTTCGCAAGCCCGACAACCAACCCAACATCATCATGATCCAACTTCCAAATGCCCAACAGATTAGTGTCTGGTGGCTCTTTGAGGCTGGCCGCCAGGCGATGCCAGTTAGAAGCTCATGATCTGGAAGCAAGCCTTCGAAAATGTATAAATGCCCCATCGTCGACCTCCCGAGGAGATGTTTATCCTACCACACAGAGCCAGAGACAACCAGAACAACTCGAGCCAGACACAACCAGACACACTCAAACCACCACAATCCAAAAAGCAGCAGCCGCCCGTGCATCATCTACAGCTCACACGAGCAGCTCACATACGCCGGTCTTTCACCAACACCGAGTTTCACTTCACCCATACAGCCATCGCAATGTTAGTCCCCAGCCGATTTCCATCCCAATCACTCACCAGACCCTTCCAAGGCTCTCATATCCAACGCAAACCCCCCCTCCTTTCCTGCCCAGTCGTATTGCCACAAGCTAACAGAGCCCTAAACTTATAAACAACAGGTGCAAAACCAAGGACGTTACCATGCCGCGAGATGAGGCTAGTGTGACTGTTGGGGGCTGGGTCTCTCAGGTGCTTGAGCGGGTGTTTGAGGATTGCGGGAGGCCTACTTGCGAGAGATCGAAGGCTTGCACTTTACCATCGGACTCGGAGAAAAGAAAACTCAAATTCCTTGAGGCCTGGAAGCCAGAGGACGGCTTCAACTACAAGGGATCGAAGGAAGATAAGGAGAGAGACTTAGAGAGGTATCTGCTGGAGCAGGAGGAGAAGAAGAAGAAGAACGAAGAGCAGCAGGATCTGCTGGAGCAGGAGGAGGAGAAGAACAAAGAGCAGCAGGGGCAGGGGCAGGGGCAGTAAACACTGCTGCCCCATCTACCTACACTACACTGCTGCTGGGCCTAGCCCGACCTCCAGTCGCCCGCGAGCGCACGAGGACGGGAATCTTGAGCTTGAGGTTCAATGTTTAGGTTTCGATCGAAGCGATGCCGAAGGGCTGGGTGGGGTGTGCTGGCCATACCTACCTACTTTAACCTGTCGACATGGTAGACTGCCCAGACGGCTAGTAGTGCAATGAGCCAGGAAGGAGGAACAGGAATGACTGACTGGAGATCGTGCAAGGCCTGGAGGCGTGGTTGCGCTGGTCGCAACAGGTGGTTTTCTTACATGTATGTTGAGGACACGATGGGGTAGGGGCAGACGTCTGGTGTTTGGGGACATCAACGGCATAAATGTTCAGTTTCTAGAATAGGGCCTCATTCCCAAGGTGGAAGCAACGAAGTGTCCCTCTACCTGTCTGACAGACTGGAATAATTCAACTGAATCTTTGTAGTGGACCTTTGTCCTTCGTCCTTTACTTTATTTTCCGTGACCGGACCGACCAGACATCGGTCGAGCACTACTGCAGTGGGGATTTGACGGTCGTATGTAGGTAGGTATAAATAGGTAGGTGATCAGATAATGCCCGTCCAGTCGTGCACGAACGATGATGGGAAACATGAACTGGACAGAATGTGCTATGCGAATTGGTTGACCACCTACCTACTCAGTCGCTAAACTGACTGGACCCTGAATGACTGGACTGGACAATCACCGCATCCAGTCTTCCACAGACACAGACACAAGACCAAAAAAAAAAAAAAAAAAAAAAAAAAAAAAAAAAAAAGGTAAAGCAAAGGCGAGAGGTCCAGTTCAAGCATGGAAGCCTTCCTTAAAGTACCTACCTACCTCATCAGCATCATCTCTCCGTCCCACAATCCAAAAACACCAACCCAAACCGTGCAAGCGACATCATAGCCCAAGCGGCACCACCACCAGAGCAGCCAGGCACCAACAGGGCACCAACGTGAGATAGGTACGGTACGCACCTCAGTCAGCAGTGAGCAGGGCACATTTCCGACTGGACTAGATTCCCCCATTCGGCTTCCAGACATGGACTAGATGGAGCAAATCGTACCAGCGATCGATCACTGCCATCACCCAATGAACAGCACTACATGCCCGACTAGAATAAAAGTTGGCTTTACCATTGAAACTCTGCTGACAGTCGGTACCTACATTGCATATATACGTCTGACAGCTGACTTGACTGCTTCGGTCCCGAGATCTCAAGGTAAGGTAGGTAAGGTAGGTAGTGTACGGAACGGAACCGGACAACCCCAACTCGAGTCCTACCGGCACGGCGACTGGAGCCGGGGGCTGCACGAAGCTGCGAGATAAGCCACGAAGGCGGCACAGGAGCTTGAAATTAAGCGTGATATCTATCCGACCGATGCTGTTGGTTGCCAGCCAGTACCATCTATACTGATGGTATTGGCGAGAGTTTAACATGAGTGTTCTGGGTGTTGACCTTGAGGTGTGGACCTGATATATGAGAGAAAGAGACCAAAAGGAGGATCCGGAGTCGGGTTGATGCGCTGAGTACCTTATCAAGATCAGGCTTCTCGTTTCCCGTCCGTACAAAGATGTAGTGAATTCCAATCCCGCTATGCTATGCTATGCCTAACGATATGTAACTGACCCGTCTCTGTCTCATCTCCCTACCTATTCCATCAACTCAACTCGGCATGCAACTACGGGCTACCCAAAGCGAATCCCCTGTGAAGGATCCCAAGTAGCGTTCACCGGCCCTTGTTGCCCTTGCTCTTGCTGTTGTTGTTGCTGTTGCCCCTGGCCACCACCAGCGGAACCAAAGTTTATCCCCATGTTGGGCGCCCATACGCCAGGAGCTACTGGTTTCGGCTGTTGTTGTGGTACGTTGTCTGCCCAGCTTTGGATGTGTGCTTGTTCGACTATTGGCTGATGGGCCTGGATGGGTTCGGGGAAAGGGATTTGCGGCGGCGGTGGCGGTGGTGGTTGGTGTTGGTGTTGTTGATACGAGAAAGATGGTTGGTGGTGCATGTTGAGGGAGGAGAGAGGGGGCATGTTGATTTCCCTGTTGAGACTTGTTAGCTTCCGCAAGGTTAAAAGAAACGAGTAGGACGAGAAACAAGAAAGAATGGTAGAACAAAGGAACATACTCTTCAAGACTCCTCGCATCTCTCCTCCGCTCACTCACCCACCCCCTTACCAAACCCCTCCATTGCTCGACAATTTGGCTCAAATCATTATAGAACTTTCTGCCGACCTCAACATTGCTCACAATTTCCTTGTACTTGTAGTACGCCGCATCCAGCTTCTGGAGCGCCTTTTCTCTCTCGCCATTGCCACCTCCCGCTCGATCCACCTGCCTCTTCTGCGCCTCAAATTCCTTATTTGCCCTCCTGACCTCTTGCACAATCTTGTCCTGCTCCTGCTTGTCCCTTTCGACGGCCTCCAGCTCGGATTCGTATAGCCGGTCAAGGCGCTTCTCAAAGAAGTCCTCAAAGTGCGCTGTTGCGATGGCGGTGGTCGGGTACGCGCGTTCCAAGCGAGCCGCTTCGACGAGGATGTCGGGTTTGATGTCGTCTGCGCGAGAGCGGGCGCGCAAGGACTCGACGCGCTTGCGCCGACGGGACTCAAGACGCTGCACGTCGTTGTAGGCGCTTCGCAGCCTTCCGAGGGCCGGCTTCAAGCTCTCGGGGATGTCGGTCCGTCGCGAGTTGGGGATGGAATCCATGATTGTTCGGTCCGACCCGGCAAGAATGGCCAATGTGTCCTTGACGGCATTGAACTTTTCGCGGACTACCTGGTCCGAGGCCGTCGAAGAGCCAAAGTAACCCTCGATATCTTGGGCCTGGCGCCAAAGTTTTGCGCCACCGTTGGGAGACGGGTCCTGACGGGATTGCGGGCGGTTCCACCGTTCGGTGCCGTACTTGAGGCGCAGTCGGCTGTCTTCTTCCTCTTCGGCGAGAAGGAGGGACCGGCCTTCTTCAAAGATGGCCAGGTCCGAATTGCAGAGCTTGTCAATGTCAGCAAAGCCTTGCTGCAGGCGGTAGAGGGCGTCGGCTTGGCGAATCTCGTCGGCGTGTTGGACCAAGGTGCCGGGAAGGCCGAGCGGCTTTTCGAGAGCTTGCAAGGAGCCGGGGAGGTTGAGAGAGGAGAGGATCTCGTGAAGCTGGGATGTCATGGACTCGAGCTCGGAGATGATGGAGTTGTTGACAAGCCTGTCGCGGCGCTCCTCGTATATGGAAACGGCCACGTGTACGGCAAAGGGGACCAGCTTGGTGAACAGAGCCGGCCCAAATTCTGAGCTGTTGTCGCCCAGAAACTCGTACGGCTTGGCCACCTGGGGAGGTACGCGGGCAACGGCCATGTTGGCGCGGTCAAGACGCTTGAGCTCGGTCTTGGGCGGCACAATGTGCAGGTAGACGCGGTCGTTGTCCATCTCGGCGCGCTTGAGATCCTCTTCCAGGCGGCGCTTGAGGCTCTGCAGGTCTTGGACGACGGCCTTGCTGAGGTAGCCGCCCCGGGTCTCTTTGAGCCCTTCATTGACGCAGGCGAGGGCATCCCGTAAGCGGGCAATCTCCTCGCCGTATTGTTTCCGTTCGAGACAGTCGTTGGCAGCGCGGAACTGGGCGGCGGCGGCGAAGTGGTGGTGTTTGGCGCTCATGTGGTGGATCCAGGCCGAGCTGATGGCCTCGCTGCGCATAGCGGCCTCGCCGGCTTCGTTGTAGAGGTCGGAGACGCGGGCGGCCAGCTTGGCGATGGAGGCGTCCTTGTAGCCGTCCATGACGGCCTTTTGCCAGTAGCACTCTTGGGCCTCGGCGAGGAAGAGCTGTGTGAGGGACTCGAGAGTGGCTTCGTCCATGTCGTCAGGTGGGTTGGGCATGCGCAGCTCGGGCAGGACTTGGGTCTTGATGTGGGTGAGGACGCCGGCGGCGTGGGAGAACCAGCTGGCGGCGGTCTTGAGGCCCTCGGTGCTGTTGCGGTTGGAGGCCATGGCCAGCTGGGAGTAGAGGGCGGCAAGGTTGTAGAGGACGTTCATCAGCTCGTACTTGAGGTTGTTCTGGACAAGAGGGTGTTCGGTGTGGTAGCCCAGGGCCGGGTACCAGGTGAAGTCGGCGCCGACATCGATGGGGAACTTGCCGCCAATCCATAGCAGCTGGGCGGCGTAGGTCTGGAGCTTTTTGATGCCACTCGGGTGGGGTTCTCGGACGTTGATGGCGTCGCGGCGCAAAGAGTCGATGGTGTCGAGGTCGTGGCGGAACATGTCCGGGTGTTGGTCGTATTTCTCGGAAATGTACTGCTGCAGCGCCCGCGAGAGTGACAGTTGGGTCGACTTCCGGAAGGGAAGCGACAGCACGTGGGTGGTCGTCATCCTGGCCAGTCGGGGGCGTATGGCTGCCAGCGATGGCAGATGCGCATGCGGTCAATATCTGTTGGTGGCGGTGGTGTTGTTGTTGACTTGTGTTGACTTTGTGTGTTTTGGCGTAGAGGTTAGGTAGTAGTAGCCTTGTCCGAGGATCAATCACAAAGAGCTGAGCTTCAGTGGTACCGTCAGCTGCCCCGCCCAAGTCTTAAACGCTTATGCCAGAGCTTGACTAGCAAGTTCAAGCATTAGGCATGGTTCTACCACAGAGACACAGCCAGAATGTCTACAAGAACTTGTATAGCTTCACAAGGATTAATTGATATTCCCCAAGCTATTGAAGCTGTTTACTCTTGAGGTCAAGTTCCACTTGGCTGCTCAGCCCCAGGCACTCGACCCGACTCTCCTGGCTGGAACGTCGAGGTCCTGGCATATGAGTTTAGGAAACACTTTGATTACATGGCTCGTGCACTTCCCCTTCCATCCCACTAATAATTATCGTCCAGAACATTTCTCGTCCCTGACCAGCTTCCACCATCTCTCCTTCACCAAACTTCAATCCCACGTCAACCAACAGATTGGATTCCATCTGGATGTCTCAACCTCGAACAAAGCCATGAAATGACTTTCATCCCTGGAGTACAGCTCGTGCAACTTATTTTCTTTCTTTTCCTCAATTGCTTCCTTGGCCATCCATTGCACTGGGACGTGGTCAGTGAAGTGACCCAGCAGCAGGCCTTGTCAGCGTCAGACAAGCAGCTGTGCACGACAAAGTGTGAGACGGATCATGACAGAGACTGGATGGATGCTGTCAGATACACACCCACCAAATGCTTGTATGCCCCCATCCATGGGTAACGTTCGCTACAACGGTTCCCGTACTGACGGGCGCCTTGGATAACCAAAATGTCGAGGTCGCCTTGCTGATTGCGGCTCTTTCGGTGTGTTGTTGTTTGTCTCAACGTCAACTTGATATTCGGATATCGACAAACATGACGGATGGAGGGAGACAACGACAACAACCACCTCTCGCCTCAAAAAGCCAAACAGCTTCACGAGATCAGTGCTCCTTACATGGATCTCGAGTTACATCCATCATGCTCACTCACCCTCAGTGGCCATCTGCGTCATGAGGCTGCTTTGGCTGTTGTTCTCTGACTTTCCTCGGCCACTCTCACAGTTTCTGCCTGAGCCCTTGCTAACGTTACCTCTCCCAGACAGTACTCACTCCCTCACCTATGATCCATCCCTGTGCGGCCCGCCCCGTTTCCCTGGTCCTTGGGTGTCTTGTCCTTCGTCAATGAATAGCTGAAATCACGGGGCCCAGAAATACAGTACACCTCCCCCAATGTCTGAGTCAAGGAGGAAAAGTACTCCTCGACAGTAACCATCGCAGCAGCCGATCGCGCCCACATTACCGCCGAGAAGCTGAAGAGCTGTACAGAACTCTCCAATCACAACAGCAGGTCGCCCTCCCAAAGGGAAAAGCCATCGTCACAACGACAACGATAGAGGCTTGAACAGAAGAAAACCACATTCCGATATCATCCCCTTGGCTATGGCCTTCATATCGCGAGGTACTTCGGCTTGGATGCACCTCTCGGTCCCGATGGAAGATGCAGACGGGGCGCCACCGCAAAGCCTTCTTGGATGCATGTGTGTGATACGGATACCAGCCCGAGAAGGCCTGTCGCGGCCTCTTTGATTCCAACCACACAGGGTTGCTGCTCAAGCCATTTGTGTAACCAAAGATGCCAAAGGCCAGCATCCCCTTCCCAACTTGTGCCTTTACCCTTTAGACGACAAGTCTGCTGTGCTCGAGACTGTCTCGCTGTCAAAGTATGCCAGGGGAACCCCCAATACCACATCTTTTATCCTTCTCAAAGCCCAAGTGCAATCATTCGAAGCTGAAGAAGCAGGTCAACTACCAGGCATTTTCCTTGATCCAACTGCACCAAGAAGACATACTACGCCAGTGGCTTTTCTTTGGCAAGCAAGCCGGCCTTGAGATTATGCCGACTTTCGGGACAATCCCAATGTTGTGCAACACAGTCACCTTTTTTTACTCCCGGCACAGCACGCCAAGTGGTCGAGATGCCATAGAGATCCCGGCCACGTCAATGCAGCGCTTCAAGCAGGAAGTCTGAAAACTGTAATGTGGGATTGCCCGTCTGCTAATCCAAACTTGTTCCGCATCAACACAACGTCGTTCTCCTCTGGCAATTACATCAATCATAAAAGGCCCCCTGTGAACTGAAACCTTTTCAAGATATAAAGGAAAGAAGCGGAGGAAGTGCCAAGCTCACGTCCGCGATCCCATGGTCACACCGCGTTGGTATCTCGGGGGCAGAAGTTTCTACCTTCCCCCCATCGCTTGTCAGCTTCGTTGTGGTCCACGTTGAAACCGGTCCGGTCAAGGAGACTGCCCGCTACTATCTTGGGGCGGCGACCGACCCAACCATTACTGCCAGCGCAGCCTCACTCATACCTTACATAATGGCCATTGTCGTATCTATGGGCCTGTCGCTCCCATCTCACGATTGTGCCCTGCACCCAGATCACTTCCGTCCGCCTCCCCCGGGGACGATATATATATATATATATATATATATTTATTCGGCACCTCGGGCCCGGGTCTCCCTTGCTTCACCCGAATCAAGTCAGGGATATCGATTCCGCTCGCTGCTTGAAGCCCGAGTAGGCACGCTGACCGAGCATGCAAGTAATCTCGAAAGGTGTACTATAGGCATTGTCCCCGTTGCTTGGGATCGATATGGCGTCCCAATGTATAGCAGTGTATCATGAGGTTGCTGCCGCCTTTTATGTTGCATTGGCATCCCGCGGGATCGTCTCCCGTGTGTGCGCAAATCATAGCCGCGCCTGTGTGCCAAGTTAAAGGCTACGGACATTCCCCAAACGTGGTCCTGCCGTCCTGCTTCCCGAAAAAAAACAAAAGACGGCATTTGGACCAGCCAACCTACGACTACGCCTTTCTTTTGGGAATGCTCTGCGTTCGAAATACACATAATTCTCTTGTTCATTTCGGTGACTAGCACAGCATCAACCCATATCCAGGGAACACCCCGGTCATATTCCTGCCGCACGCTGCTCCCTGCTATTTGGACCAAGACATGCACTCTCCCTAGACAGCGAGCCTCGTCCAATGTCGAAGCTGTCAGAGCGGCTGTGGCGTCCATAAACTGGGAACAGGGAGTACAATAAATCCTCAGCCCGGATTGGACTGCTTGATCCCGAAAAGGCAACTCCACTCTCAAATCATGTCGTTCAGCAATGGAGGTCTTTGAGCCATCTTGGCTTGGCTTTGTGTACCTTACTGTCTGTACTCCCATTCTCATGTAGTCCATGTAGTGCAAGGAATGTACGGGGTGGATGGATGGATGCAAGCAGCAATACCTACACCTATACCTTGGATTACTGCACTGCGATGAGATATACTTGGGCTGAATACCAAGTATTCCCTCGGATAGTCACCGTTTGCGGTTCTAGTCTGGTGGCCAAGCAATTTGGAACATTAGGTACCTAAAACCCCTTGCTGGTTGTTTATATGCCCCATATATCTGGTACGGTACCTAGACCTCTAGCTACACCTACTCACTTTTCCACCAACCAGGAACTCTTACATCTCCTGTGTCATGCTGCTCTCTCGTGTGTCAGATCAGCCTGATGAGAATTGCTGCGGGCTGGCGGACTCTCTCCAAGTCTGACTCCCAGCGGACGACCGTCGACTGGACGACAGGTAGCCAATCTCTTCTAAAATGGCGCGAACGCCCAAGGAGAAGGGTCTCAATTATGATCAATGGGGGAAGGGGGGGCGTATCTAGTGTACGACCTTGCCTAGACGCCGCAGTCGGTTTGGACTGAAGGCGTGGGCGGACTTGAGTGTTGTGAGTTGTCACCGCTTAGCCCGCTCCCGCCCAGTCCTCGACTTATCTTCCTCTCGTGTCCGTCCCTCCCTGCTGGAACAGACATGTCTCGGTCTCCATGTCTGTCTTGTGAGTGTGGAATGCATGGAGAAGATTTAAGCGTGCTACTCCCCGCCTCCGGCCCTCCCCCATTCTAGACTCTTGGCTTTCCCTCTCCCATTTCTTTTTCTGGGTTGAGTAAAAAAGGGGAATACATACCAAGAGTTGTCTCTGTCGTCTTGTCGTCTTGTCATCTTGTCGTTGTCTTTCATCATCAACCTTCATCATCATCCAATCCTCATTCGACTCTTTTCCTAATTCGGCTTGACGTCGTTTCTTCAACCCTCGGATTTTTTTTTTGTTTGCTACGTCGCTTATACCCACTAAGCGCGCCCCGATCCCATCGATTATATCTCACCCACCGACAACACAGTGAGAGGAAGGCATTTGGTCTTGACCACCCACCCCCCCTACTCGACGCCTCGCGCTTGTGAGCTACACAAAAGAACAAGGCCCGTCCACATAAGACAGAACGGAACGTCCACCCTACCCACCCATATAGTTGTCACCGGCCATCCATCATCTCGTTCAGTTCCAGTCATCATGGAGACATCCAACCTCACGCTCTTCATCCTCTACCTCGCCATCCCGTCTCTCCTCATATCCGCCGTGCAGCAAATCCTATCATGGCGTAAGAAAGCCGGCCTGGTGAGCTCAGGCTCTTCGGGGAGCGGAAGCAAAGCCAATACGTTCCCCGGCCCGCGCCAGTTCCCCCTTGTCGGCCGCATTCACGATCTGCCACGCTTCTCACTCTGGCTCAAGTTCAAGGAGTGGGCGGACGAGTTTGGCCCTATCTACACGACTTCGGTCCCGGATGCTACCTTCATCATCATATCAGATGAGAAAATTGCCGAGGAGCTTCTGGTGAAGCGCGGACATATCTACTCGGGACGCCCGCAGATTCGGAGCTTGATTGGCCATAAGGAGGGTGTGGTTTACAGTGCTTTGATGGATCGTCATGGTGAGTTCCTTCTTTTCCCGTCACTGATGGGGCATGTGTTAATGAGAAGAACAGACAGCTGGAAGTTGCAACGCAAATGGGCCCACGCCGCCATGGCCGCCGCCTACCAGAACCACTTCTACGGGCACGTCGAGTCTGAGATGCGCCGCTTCTTAGTCATGATTCTTTTCGACCCGGACCGTTTCCTCGACCACACGCGCGAGTACTGCGGCCGCATCATGAGCCGCCTAGCCTGGGACGACGCCACGCAGGGTCGCCTCAACGGTGAGAGCGCCGACAAGACGCTGCATTGCATGTCCGTTTCGGGACCCATCACTAACACCATGACTCCCCTCTGGTCCTTGCCGGCCGCCATTAATCCATGGTACAGGTACGAAGTCAAGAGAGAGGCAGAGCTGAGACAGTGGTGGCTGGGCCTCTTCAGGAAGGCTAAAGAGAGAATGAGGAAGGGTGAGCTACCGAGCGATACGTGGGCGTATAGGTACTTTGAGCAGGTGATGCAGGACACGGCGCCAGCGACGCCTGCCACGGCCAGAACCCCTGGTCCGGATGCAGCAGCCGAGAAGAAGTCCACTTGCGCAGCAACTCAGGAGGTATACGAGAAGAAAGACGCACTTGATCAACCGGAGAAGGACGAGACTTTCGCCTCCTGCATGATCGGCTTCCTCAACCTCGTCGGCGTCGTCACCATCTCCGGCCCGCTCAAGTTCTTTCAGATGGCCATGGCTCTGCACCCAGAGTGGCAGCGTAAAGCGCAGGCGGAGATCGACGAGGTCTGCGGCGACCGGATGCCGACCATCAAAGACTTTGAGAAACTGCCTATCCTCAGAGCCTGTCTGAAGGAGACAGTCAGATGGAGGAGCGGAGTCCCGCTTGGTGTGCCACATCAGGCGGAAAGGGATGATGAGTTTAGGGGTGTGAAGATCAAGAAGGGGACCATTGTGTTGGCTTGTGAATGGTATGTCATGTCTCCTTCCCGCCCAACCCACCGCCCACCACTCACCACTAACTTTTTTTTTTTTTTTTTTTGATACACAGGTCCATAAACCGCAACCCCGAGAAATACCCAGACCCAGAAACCTACAACCCGGCCCGCTACCTCGACCCCTCCTACCCAACCTTCCAAGCCCCTCTCACGCGCTATCCCAACTTCCGCGAGGGGTCATCCATGCACTCCTTCGGCTGGGGCCGACGCACCTGTCTCGGGCAGAACATTGTCGACGACGAGACGTTTGTCTTTGGCGCGGCGCTGCTTTGGGCGTTTGATGTGACCCCCAAGACGTGTCCCGTTACCGGCAGGGAGATGCCGATTGATACGCAGAAGACGAATAGTCATGTTATTCTGGAGCCGATTGGGTTCCAGTTGGGGTTCAAGGTTAGGGAGGGCAAGAGGGAGGTGGTGCTGGAGGGGGGGAAGGAGTTTTTTGGAAGGGTGTAAGATTGGATGCAAGTTAGTAGATGTGTGGGTAGGTATGTTGAGAGGGCTCCCGACTTCAACTGGTACTATTTTGGTTGGAAGCTTCTTGGGCAAATGGGTCATGGTTGGATATCGTGTCTTAGTCTACAAGCAAGAGGTGGTCATGTTTGGTTCGCAAGAAGGAGTTCTTTGGAGTCTTCGTTTATAGAAAGTGTTCCTTCCTAGGTACCTGGTGCTATAGTTCCAGCTTCCACTTTACAACAAACTTTTATCCCCGCAAAGTTCCCGTCCGTTTCCCCTGACTGACATATCGTCCCGCTTGAAACAAGCAAACAATGCCGATCGTTCGATCGTTCTATCTCATCCCCTTGATCCATCCCAAATTCAAATATAGGTAATCTCAAAACTTTCCATCCTCAAAGCAAGCTCCATGTAGAGTGGAAAAGTTGAATCATCAACGGGATATTTCTTCCTGGTCGTATATCTGACCTATATGTGGAGCAAGTAAAGGTATAGCCATGGTATGACACTGGGATGAAAGGAAAAAGTACAATCTGCAGGCCCATGTGACCGCTATCTGAAAACTCAATGTTGGGCGTTAGTTCCGTTCATGCCTTTCAAGACACAGTAACGAGAGGCGAGAGTGGTGTGCACAGCAGTCATTGAATTCATTGATCCGTCACTCTTTACGGGTAGCTTCAAAACAAATCCCACCCCACACCTTACTCCCCTCGCTAGAGCCCCTTCTCACCAACCGTCTGCCTCTCCATGGCCACGGCCTCCTCCTCATCAACGGCCGCCTTGCCAGAACCAACGACACCATCCTCCCTCTCCCTGACACCGATATCCGCCGTAGTGAAAGCATCACAAGTATCCCTATACCACGGCCAAAAGTTGACAGCAAGCGCGTAGCTCCAAGCGACGACAAAGAACGCCAGCGGAACAACCATACTCATGGCCGTATCATGCATATCCGCCACCGCGCCCATAAGCGGGGGAACCACCGCGCCACCAAAGACACCAGCGACAAGGAAGCCCGACCCGCGCTTGGTATGCCTACCGAGTCCGCGCATACCTAGGGCCATGATGGTGGGGAAGCAGATAGACTCGAAGAAGAGTGTGACGTAAAGCATGGACATGCCCGTATTTTCCCTCTGGGTGATCGAAGGGGCGACGAAGATGATACATGCAGTAAGGAAGATAAGAAAAACCTTGCGCGGGCGGACGAAGTGCATGACAGCTGCGCCGACGAAACGGCCGATGGCGAAGGACCCTTGAGCACCAGCTAGGAAGCGGGCTCCCAAGGCGGAATCGGTTCCCTTGCGGGTTTCCGTCACGTAGTTGATGAAGTACCCGGCGATGGCGATCTGCGCGCCCGTGTAGCAGAACTGGGCAAACGAAGCGTGGAAGAGGCGGTATTGTTTCCTGAAGGGCTGGTCGGCCTCGCCGGCGTGAGTTTCAGCGGCTTGGTGCTGCATGTCTGCGTCGGTGATCTCGGGGAGTTCGATGAGGTAGAAGACGACGGCCAGGAAGAAGACGAAGATGGCGATGGCCGTATATACCCACTGCACGTTCTGCAGGGCAACTTCCTCGTCGAAGACGAAGAAGACGTACGACCCGAGCACAGGGGCGACGACGGTACCAATGCCGTTGAAAGCTTGGGCGACGTTGATGCGGATTTCAGAGTATCTAGGGGGCCCGCAGACAGTGATGTATGGATTGGCGGCCGTTTCGAGAGAGCCCAGGCCGTTGCCGATGATGAAGATGCAAACACAGAAGCCGGCGAAGGAGTGGGCCTTGATGCATGGGATCGCGAGAAGGGCGCCGAGGCCATAGAGGAAAAGGCCCCAGATAAAGACGGCACGGTAGCTGAAGCGGCGGAGGATCCAAGCGGCATGGCCAAGGGAGGCGAGCGGGTAGGCGCTGGTAAGAGCGAGTGGTTAGCGGAGATTATGGCAGTGAGGAAGAGGACGGCGAGGAAGACATACCCAAAGTAAGCGGCTTGAAGACCAGCAGATCTCGACTTGGTAATGTGGAGTGTCTCCTGGAAGTGCTTGTTCAAGGTATCAAGCAGGCCATAGCTGAAGCCCCAGAGGAAGAAGAGGATGGTGACGAGGCAGATGGGAAGGATGGATTCTCGGAGGGAAAGTTCGGCTGCCTTTGTGACCTTGTCATCGCGCACTCGCAGGGAGCGCTTCTTCCACCACTCTCTCGAAAACATGATGTTGAGTGTCACGATATGTCTCGGTCGTTGTCCCTGTTGTCTGGACTGAGGATGTAGTGCCGGTCAAAGGGAAAACGAGGGCTTCATGGCCATATAAATAGAGACGGATGAAACCAGATTCTTGCACCTGTACTTTGTCGAGAAGAGGGGATGTCAGCGATGTTGTGTCTCAGTCGGTTAAACGATCTACCGGGACAAATCAGGGCAGCGGACGGGGAGAGCGGCGACTGTAACCTACCACGAGCTAGGCTGGTTCCATTGCAACCATTGTTCGTGATGATTAGGGGTCCCGTCAGACTGGAGATGCTGTCTGTTGGCTCTTTCATGGGTGTTGTCTAGGCAGATCGGTAGACGAGTCTCGTAACAAGGGTTCGATCGGAGTTGTCGTCATGTTGTGTTCACTCTAGACTGGGGATTGCTGAATCCATGTTGGGGCCAATTGCTACGCGGGCGTGTTTTGCAACAATCCAATGGCCAATCCCGTGAGTACCGCCGTCGCAACACTTGATGTTTAGACCTTCTACCATCGGGCCTATTCTGCAGATGCTTGTCTGGGGTTGTCGTCGCTATTCTTGTTCGCTGCTAAACACCCCGACAACGAGTGGGGGGCCGGGGAAAAAAAGAGGCATTGATCGTGGTAGTGGTGGTTGGTTGGATCCGTGTTCGTTCGGCGTGGTGGTACGCAGCATTTGGGGGGCTTTGTCAATGGCCCGGCTGAGCGTTGTGCTGTTCAAGGAATGCAATTGAAAGAACAGCGAAAGAACACGGACAAGTTCAGGAGTGCAAAATCGTCGGCTGGGGGTCAACAAGTGCGTGTAAGAGAGGCTCCATTTTGTGTGCGGGGGAGGAGTTGTCAGTGTCGCTCCCCCACGGGGAAGCAACGCTTAGCGGGGTTAGTGCAGACGCCGATTGGCTGATGATCCGGTATTGGCCCGCGACACCCCACCTTAGCCCGAAGTGTCGCCGTCTCTTTGCTTCTCTTCCCCACTAGACCACGCGACATCCATTCGGGATAAATTCAACGTGGAAGAAGTTGGCTTCTTTGAGTGGAAAAGGCAAACATGTCCGATCCCGCTCCATCAGCACATCGATGCTCAACGACGGGTTCCAGAAGGCCCATGCTTGACCGAGACAACAAATGAACACACCGAATCCCGAATTCATTCTCCACAGTGGGCTGATTGGTCATCCAGAGACACCTTGCTGAATGGTTATAATATTAGTAGAGGTACATTATTCATCGTGTTAGCATTAAGCCAAGTCTATCCAAGTGAAAGATTGAGATAACAAGACACAGTCAACATGGACCAGACAAGAAACAAGGACATAGGAAAATGGGCAAGTAGAAAGCCTCCCAACCGTGGTATCATCCATCACCAAACAAAAGCCAACTCAAAGACAGATAAAAAATCGACAAGAACCATCAAGTGACTACTCCTTCTGCCCCTGTCCCCGTCTCTCCACCTCCGACATGTGTCCAGCCATCCGCCCAAATTGCCACTCTGGCAGCGTAATGCCCGTCTGCTCATTGATGGTTGTCATCAACGGCGGCAGCATCTGGTAGATGTTCCTCATGGTCGCCATGCTGCTCTGCTCACCCGGAGCACCGCCTCCACCCGAGCCCGCCTCCGCGCCCGTGTTCCACACGCTGATCTTGGGCTGCAAGCCCCGGATCGCCTCAGCATTCGCCTTGGCCAGCTCGATATAGGTGCCCTTCTCGATCATCATGTACTGCAGCAGACCCTGAGGACCGCCAAACGCGTGGCTCATCTTGGCGTACGCCTCCGCCATGGCGCTCATACCCTCCGCCGCCCTCAGCTTCTGCTGGAGCTCCGCCTCCGCCAGCTTGATGGCCGCATACGCCTGCGCGTCCGCACCGACCTTGGTCTCGTACACCTCCGCCTCGGTGTGCTGCTTGGCCTTCTCAAAGTTGGCCTTGGCCTCGGACTCGATCTGGTACACCTTGGTGTCCACGCCGATCTTCGTCTTGTACGCCGTCGCCTCGGTCGCCTGCTTGTCCTTCTGGAAGTTGGCCTGGGCCTCCTTCTCGATCTCGTACGCTTTGGCGTCCGCTGCTTGCTGCTTGGCCTCACGAGCGATGCTCGCCTTGACCACGTCGGAAGCACGGAGACGCTCCATCTCGGCCGCGGCCCGCTTGATCTGCACCTCACGCTTGAGCTCTTCATCCTCTGCCTCGGTCTTGCGGGCGGCCTGGATACCCGCAATTTGCACATCCCGGTCGAGCTCGACCTTGCGTGTCTTGAGAACGGCCTCGGCTGTTGCCTTCTCAATGTCCCGCTCCGTCTTCTGCACTTGGGTCTCGGCTTGGATCTTGGCCAGCTCGCGGTCCTGTTCTCCCTGGATCTTGGCAATCTCGCGCGCTTCCTCGCCCTTGCGTGCCTGCGTGCCAACGTTACCACGCAACTGCGCCTCGGCCACATCGATGCGCGCCTGGTTGGTTGCACCCTCGTGCGCCTTTTGCGAGAGCGAGGCGAAGTAGGTCGACCCGGGAGCGTCCTTGAGCTCCTTGACGTTGGCGTTGTAGATCTTGAGGCCGAACTGGTCGAGTTCGGATTGGATGTTGCGGAAGATGCGACGCTTGAACACTTCACGCTCGGTGAAGATCTCTTCCATGGTCATGGCCGACACGAGCACACGGACTTCGCCTTCGATGATGCCCTTGACGATACCCTCGAGGAAGTCATGGTTGTTGGGACCCTTGTCGCGGCCCGAGTCGGCCAAGAGCATGGCGAACTTCATCAGGGCATCGCCCCGGTCTTCGCGGCGAATTACCGAGTCGGACACGGCTGTAGCCCCGTCCTCTTCATCGCTGGGCTTTCCTGGCTCGTGATCATGTCGGATGTTGGCACCTCGCTGGTTGACATCGGGACCGACGGTGAAGACGACGGGGAGAAGAAACTGGAGCTTTTCTTTGGTCATGGCCTGGAGGCTCATGGCGTAGTCGTGGGGCTGCACGCTGAAGCGCATGCAGCGCTGGAAAGGCCAAACCCATGCTGCCTTTGTGATTTTGACTAGTGCTACTTGTCAGATGTTGACGCTGGAAGCCGAACCGGATAATGGGACTTACGCGTCTTGACACCCATGCCAGTGATGGCAAGGTACTCATCGGGGGCGGCAATCTTGTAAGAGGCCATGTTGTCTGAATGTGTGTATCTGCTTGATACTTTGACGTAACAGGTTCTTTGTCTAATAATCATGAGATGGAGAGTCTCTCCCTTCTTATATATTTGCAAGCGAGACTAAGGTACCTGTAGGTATCTCGGCCTTGGCTCATCGGTACCCCATCGGGAATAGGCGCCGGGGAGCACCAACTGATCGTATACAAGGCGGTGTCCGGTCAGCTGTGTATCGAGGGCGCTGTAAATACAGGGCATATACGCGCCAGAAATCCAAGTGGAAGTTTCAATGCATTTTTACCGCCTTAACCAAGTGGTCTGGATCTCGCCACTTCGCTTGCTTCCCGACTTATACCTCTACTCATCTGGAGTCCGCTTATGATCCTTCGGTATCCTGTCGAGTAAACTCTGCGACATGTACCTCTAGCATGCTGTGGTAGAGCTGGACAGCATAAATCCGAAGGCCACCTCGAACGACCTGCATATCAGCTCTTCACCGAGACCCCCGATTGGCAACATTCGAAAGTTGATCTTGACCACCACTAGTCACCACCACATGTCGGTAGCACATCGGTGCTTATCCTCAGGAGATTAAAAGTGACCACCAAGCCACTATTTGCCGCCCAGCATCAGACTGCGCATTTACCAAGGCAACAACATTACCGTTCCCTTTTCGCCTGATTCTTGGCATAAGGCTACAAAGGCTCGGTTCCCGGCCCAGTGACCATCTTTCAGGCCACAGGCTGTCCTCAATGCAAGGGCAAAGACACTAATACATGTTTAGCGTCCGCCTTGGCTGTGGCTGAGCATCTCGCTTATCAGTCAAAGCTGAGCCTTTGGATTTGGGCTTTCTCTACCATGTACGACAACAACCAATAGAGGCACCGCTGACGATCTTACCGGATTCCTACGGGACGAAGGGATAGAAGTTGGCCAAGGCCATGAGATCGAGGAGGTTACGGCGGATTTGGACAGGCTGGTCCACCGAGTTAGACGGCGGGAGGAAGCCGTGCGGGAGGAGGGGAGCGAGAGCGAGAGCGAGGAGGAGTGATTTTGCCCTTTCTTTTGTCTTTTCCTTTGTTCTACGGATCCCGCCATATACTGGCGGCTCGCTCGCTGGGCGATTCGATTGGAAGTGTTGGGCCGCGTTTACGCTATGGGCAACACGTGATTTACACTGGCAATAAGCCTCGGGTTGCCCTCGGATTAATGGTTTTGGTGGACAGTTAGGGCACTGCTCCTATTTTTGTACGCTAGATTCACCGATGTGGCACGTCTCATGCCCTACGGGAGGCGGAAGTAGACGTTAAAAATAACAACAACAACAACAACAACAACAACAACGACAACAACCAATAACAGATATGCTATGTCGGCCATGTTGGGTTATAAGAGAATCCTGTTGGAGAGATGCTGGTGCATATGCAGCTAAGACGGAGCCAAAACCGCCCCCATTTTCCCAAGAGGACATCTGTTATGGTTGAGTAGAACATTGGACGAGTTTATCAACTTGGCAATCTACTTCACACAGCCCCATGGGCAAGATCACAAGCCGATATCTTATACCTACATCTAGACAAAGAGTCCTCTTGGCTGTACCTGGAAAGTCGGACATCAGACTAGGTACCTACCTCCTGGTCACAAGCGTGGTGCAAAGCCCACAAAAGCGATATCGCCATCGCTCCGCCTCAACCGCCAAGCAAACAACGGCTCCGATCCGCTTCCGGCACCGAACTGGTTGACGTTCAAACAAACCTATTTCAGTTGCCCACTGACTGGCCTAAATCCCTTCACCACATAGTCCAACGAAACTCATCAACATGTCCAAGACACCTCATCTCGCCAACGTCGAGTCCATGTCGTCCATGGCATCTCAACCGGACCTCCTCCCCCCACCCTCTTACACCGAAGCCACCGGCTCCACCTCGGGCCCCTCCCGATCCACTACTACATCCACATTCTCCGTCCCGGGTCCCGGTTCCGCTCCCGTTCCGATCCCCACAGGCATCCGAACAAGCGGCGAATCCCCACTAACCACCCACCTCCGCACCCTCCCTTCCCGCCTCCGCTCCGCTCAACACTCGCACTCCACGGCCCAGTCATCCCGCGAAGCCATTTTGGCAGCGCAATGCGTGCCGCATATCGAATGGTTCATCGACGACGTCGTCAACCTGCCCAAAACCCCGCGGGTGGCAGAATTGTTGCTAGTCCCGACCGAGGCGTTGCCGGGCGTCGAGTCCACATCCGGGTACGAAACCTCTACGGGAAGAGAGTTGGCGAGGAAGAGGGCCGAGAGGGATGATAAAGGGTGGGAGCTGGCTGGACATGGAGCAAATGAGAGAATGGAAGAGGAAGAGGGGGAGGTAGTCAAGCTTGTGTGTGTTTGTGTGTCTGCTGCATATGCTCCCGAGCAACATAAAATCCATGCCGTGACTCCCGACGAAAAAGGGAGACATGGACCTGTGGACATGGACCGGAAGGGACATAGAACTGGAAACAATTCAGCGGGCTCCGTGTGCGGCTCGGGCCCAGCCCGGTCACATGCAGGCGGCGATTACACCTTTGGAGACTGGGGAAGGTTTGAGACCACCGGCAAGACATCCTCATCATCATCCTCTCCATCTCGCTCTAGATCCATGTCCCATTTCATGTTGGGTCCCGAGGAAACATGGAACTGGTTTACCACCCCCATCCTTGCCCGTCGGATTGCCTTGTTACTACGTCCCGAGCCAACACTTGCCCGCAAAACCGTCCAAGCAGCCGTCGAGGCAGCACCCAAGACCCCAACTTCCCCTTCCTCCTCCAAGAAGTCCGGCTTTGGTAGCTTCTTCCGCAGATCATCTTCCAAGTCGGATCCGCAGACACCACCACCACCACTACCGACGGAGCGGGTCATCACGCCTGTTAGGCATGGTGCAATGTTGGAGGACGATGGGATTACTATGACGGTTAGGGCCGAGGAGGTCACGTTTAGGAGGGAGAACGAGTTTGGCGTCTGGGAGAGTTTAACGGGGTGGGCAGTTGTTGTTTCCATCAAGGTGGGGAGCTTGTAGAATTTGCCATGTCAACATCGATACCCGCTAAGGGAGGTGGAAGTGGTACAAATTTGGGCTTTGTAGACGGGAGGTGGCCGAGAATGTTAGAGGCGGGTTGTTGTCAAGACATTGGAATCTCTCAAGGTTATTCGAGTCAATCACGCCTAACAACAATGTGAGATGTAGTATCTCTGAATGAATTTGAAATCATTGATGTTCGTCTTGAGTTCAAGCTAGCTACATGTAAGCGATAACGTTTCCGAGTTGGTTCGTCGCCAAAAACATTCCTTATGTCCGACAATTTCCCAACTGCCACCACCACAAGTCCATGACTCATCACTCAATGACCATGTACATCACTCATCAGGCCTCGCCCTCTCGCCCAACCAGCCAAGCCCTTCCCTTCAAATCCTCAATAACACTATCCCTCATCCACCAATTATTTCCCGACCATGATCCCGCTCCAGGACCATGTCCCTCGCGCATCTCATCCCAGTTCGGTACACCATGCTCCTTCTCCTCTTCTACAGACACCTTCTTGCCTTTGCCTTTACTCCTCGTCGTAGGCCCATGCCCTGCATGTCCTGCTCGGGCCTTGGTCTTTCCCTTCCCAGTTGTCCTTCCCGCTGTCGTGCCATCCGTCACTGGGGTTTCGGGCACTGTAGCCAAAGCAGGTAGAGCAACAGACGCAGGAGACTGAGCAGACAAAGATTGCCGCCGCTCCATCCATTCGAACAGCAGCCGGAGACCAAGAAGTTTCTCTCGACTCGGCATGCCGCCTCTGCTGAGATCGTTCTCAAGCACAAGACGGGCATCGACAAAAGTCGTCGCCCCTTCGCCCTCGCCTACACCGCCGCCAGAGCCAAGGCGGTCCATGACCACCGCTCGTTCAGCGTGGGTCAATTTCGCCAACCCTCCAAGCCCGTTGTCCATGCCGTGTCTATTCGCATCGGCAGCATCGCCACCCGTGCCACTTATGTCCTCCAAGCCACTACCGTCTGCGTCATCACCCAGGCCAAACACCCACTCGAACGGATCCCTCTGCTGTCCATCCTCCGCGAGTGGACCCATCCCACGACCCAAAGCCCGCAAAGTAGCGGGAAACGGGGCCTCAAATGCTGGCCTCCTCCTCAAACACAGCATCTGGTTCTCCTTGAATTGTTCCACCAAGCTCGGGTTCGTCTCAAAGTCGATGGTCAGGTTCCAGTAGCCCTGCTGCCCAGCATCTGTCGTCACACGTAGGACGTCGTCTAGGGGTGGTAGCAGGCAAGGGGTTTGGCGGCGGATAACGACACCGTCGGACGAGGAGGTCTCAAAGGGCGAGTCAACGGCCGAGTTCGCTGCGGCGGCACGAGCTGATGGGCTGTTACCTCTCAGGAAGACGAGAACGGGGACGGTCAGACTCTGACCAGTGGCCCCGTCCTTGGCGACAAGACAGCGGGGGTCTGTACCCAGCACCCAAAAGTGGCGGAAGGCCTGCAAGTGAGCTCTGTTATCCTGAACCGTTGCGGGAAAGATGGGATAGAAGGCCACAATCAGTGCCGCGACGGCCAGGTCACTGTTCCCAAAGGTAGCAGTGCCGTAACCGAGAAACAAGGCTCCGATAGCCATGTGACAAGCCATATGACTGCCGTACGTGGTTTCCTTGTCATCCCTCCCATGCAGCGCCCGCAGTCTGCGGAGGATCACCAGATCGCCGGTGCCCGCCATCACCGTCGCACAGGAAAGGGCTAACATGTCCATGCACATGCGCGCGTTTGAGCGAGCGAGTTCCGCGTCAAAGTTGCTCTTCGGCATTGAGACCAAGCGGATGAACTCATCCAGGTAGTGCACCAACAGATCGCGAACCTGGATATTTCCTGACCCGGCGAAGCGCAAGCCTAGAGCGAAGCACAGGCCGGCGAGGATAGAAAAGAAAGGGAGGTCCTTGCTTTGTAAACGAGTGGTGGAGGTCAAACGGTGACGAGGTTGGTACTCCAGTGGAAGCCCTGACTTGATCCAAGGGAAGGAAGGTGTGATGCCCTTCCAGAGGATGATGTGCTTGGCCATGGTGCGGAGAAGGAGAATGTCAGGACGGACGTAGTCAAATTGCAGCACGGTATCAGGGACGTCGATCTTCCGTGCCACGATATGATCCTCGGACTTCATAAAGATCAAGGCAACCGCAACAACAGCGGCGGCAGCGGAGCGGTCCAGGACGTGCACGAGTTCAACACGCTTGGTGGCCGTGGCGATGGTGAGCAGCTTCTCGGTGAGACGCATGTCGCGCAAGCCTTTGAGATCATTGCCTTTGCCAAGATTGATGAAGCCCAAAGCGAAGCCGGCTGCGAGGCGGTAGGACTCATCGCGGAGGGGATCTTCTTCCTCGCCGTCTTCAACGTGCTCGATCTCCGACATCATGATTTCGCTCATACGCCGGTGTTGGCTGTTGCAGTAAACTAGACCGATGCCCATGATGCCGCTAGTCTGGGTGTGCTTGGAGAGGTTCAGTTCTGCAGCACCGCGGGGGAGCATGCGAGTGACGTGGACTGACAGCAGTCTGGTGATGAGAGAGTCCATGGTCCCGATGTACGAGGCGGCGAGACCGAGGAGAAGGCCGATGGAAGTCATGGTGTGCTTGGGGGTAAGGTACTTAAACGCTACCCACTTGGCCACTGACTTGAGATGACCGTTCAGACCGAGAGCGAGCAGAAAGCCGGCGTGTCGGTTGCTGAGGTCTTGACCGGGCTTGTTGTAGAGGATCCAAGAGGTGTCGATGCCTTTGGCTTGTGGCGATATCGCAAGTCCGCCGGCAACACCCTGATGGAAGAAAGCCCAGTTGATCTTTTCCTCGGTGAACTGACTCTTGTCGACACTGACCGTGTTGTTGGTAGGTCGTATGATGCATCCAAGGTTGAAACCACTGATGTGGTACTTCTGGGTGAGTAACGGGTACCGCAACGAGTAGTACAGCAAGCCACGTCCAGGTGGGATAGCAAGCGTGCTGGTCGCAACCGTGGTAACCAACTCCTTTTGCTTCTCCAGGTACTCAGACTCAGACCAATCTGGTTTAGGATCAAGTCGGAGCACGCGTGACTTGCCCGAAGACAACAGGTTCTGGGCCTCATTGAGTCTCCTGTCCTCTCTGAACAAAGTACGAACGACCAGTTGCCTCTCCGAGGCATTATCAGCGTCCTCACCATGTTCTTGCAAGTCGTCCAAATGCTGACACAGCATACGAAAGTCCCATCTCGCCGTGTGAGAAGGTGGCTGAAGTTCTGACACTATCGCCTTGGACACCTTGACTTGCTTGAGAATGGTGCTGACATCGGTGCGGTTGACCAGCTTGAGCAGCTCAGTGGGCCAAGACAAAGGAGGGCTAGGCTGACAGATGCAGATGAAGTCTTGTAAGGGTGTCAGGATGGCTTCTGGTAATGTCTCCATGATCTGAGGAGTGAAACCGGAGGCATGCATGGCTGCCACTGCTTCGAAACGGTCCTTGGCTGATTTTAGGAGCTCAAAGAGCTTCTTGAACATGAAGGTGCGTGGAGTCATGTCACGCCAGGCCCGTTCCCTTGGACTGCTTGCACGGACGTCAGAGGTGGCGGCAGCATAGACTTGTGGAAGCGTAAGAAAATCGGGGCCATCATCGGTGGTGAAACGCTGCCGGATCCAGGTCAAGACGCAAGGATTGAAAGCGGGCGGAGGAATCGCCAGCCGAGAAAGAGAAGCTGTCAATCGGTCAGTCAAGGAAATCTAGTGCCGTGGATCAACCGACATACCTGAATCATCATCGGTGCCGAGATCTGCCTGCAGACCCAGGCTGTAGAGCTCCTCGTACTGCTGCCATCCAAGCCATCTCGCAAGCTGCCAGAGTAGCGCCCTAATATCACTCTGGCCAGGCGAGACTTCTTCAGGGGACAAGACACTCAATGTCTGTTCTTCCACGAGGAGGTGAAGCGCAAGCATCATGCTCCAGGCTGCCTTATTGCGACTGTCGCGATCCCTCTCGACGGCTGTTGGAAGGTAGCCATTAGCACCAAACGCTGCCATGCCTTCATCAGATGCTATGTAACCCTTTGCAAGCTCGATATGACGAGCCATGAAACTCGGTGGCTGCGGGCTTTGGCTTGATGTCATGGTGTCAACAAGGCCATCCTCCAGCAGGAAGTTCCAACCTCGGTTCCGCATCCATGGTGCATCAGCAGATGCCGCCGGGGTGGCGTAAAGTTCCATGGCTTCCCAGCTACTGGTAGGCCCAAGATCACGGACGCCATGGCCAACCCGGGCCAGCGATGCCTCGTTCGTATGCCCAAGAGCAACGAAGCTCGCCAGCAACAAGACGACAAAAGAAGACCATTCTCTGTCGGGGGTGGTGCTGGCTACTTCCTGACGGTTAAGCCATTGTGTAGTATGCCACCAACCCGCCAGCAGTCGATCGGCATGCGAAGCAGGGAAAACACTTTTGCAAACGTCCAAGGCCTTGCGGACCTGGGAAGAGGATGGGCGAAGCTTGAGTCGGAGGCGATGGAATGCCCCGTCCTTGTCCATTAGATCGATCACTCCACGGGGAGAACTGTGGCACAATGCACCAATGCGGATCTGAGACAGGCGAATCCCGTCTGGCTTGGGCCCCAAAGACGCCGTCATCGTTCTATGAGTCCCCGAGTAGCTGAGGTTGTTGACATCGTCAAGCAGAACGAGAGTCGCATCCACTGTGGTGAACTCCCTCCATGGAGACTGCAAGCTCAGCTCTCTGTCACCGGCTTTATCTTCGGAGAGAATGAGGATGGTCTGTTCGTCTCCATCCGAGATCTTACACGAGTCAATGACGTTTTGCGCCCTTCGAAGTTCGCCGCTAAAGACCATGGGAATCTTGGAGGTGGCTGGCTCGGCGGTTGAACCCGGGACGGGATGCGGAACGTGCAAAGTCAAGAGCTGCAATCTCTTGTCGACAAGATCCTGGATACCAACAAGAATCTGTACGCGGCCCTGCTCGTCAGTGGCAGTAGGAGGGCCAACGAGGATGAATACTTTGGACTGCGTCTTGGCTGGCTTGTTGGCCAGGGAGTAGCGGACGTTGGCGTTGTCCATGGGAAAGGTGTGAACCTTTGTGAAGAGCATCTCGTGGGCTAGTCCTTCGAACTCGTGATCGTCCAAGCCCATGTTGTGGAAGCCTTCAAAGTCACCACCAGCACGGAGCTCCTCCAGTAGAGAGTCGACAGGCGCTTCGGCGAGACTGTTGAGGCCCTGATTGAACGAGTTGCCAACATGTAGGCCGCCATAGGCGCCGCTCATCCGTGTCCGTTGATTGCCTAATGAATCTCCCCTCCTACCAGCATGCAGTAGTGTTTGCTCGGAGAAACCCGCCCTCTCTTGGGATGCCGACAAGTCAGCCCTGGCCAACAGAGAGCTTACCCGCCGAGACTGTCTGCGGGCGGCGTCATTAGTCTTCTGGGGGTCTAGAGAGTTCAAGACACCCTCAAGCGCCCGGCCCTTGTGCTTTTCCTTTTCCATCTCGTCGATCCTGACACTTTTCCGTGGCTTTTTTCCGGGAAGAGGAGCACCGAAGCTATCTCTGATGGTGGGGTGGATGGGGGTGCTGGCACCACTAGGCATGCCGGGGGCCATGGAACTGCGTCTGCGAGTGGACTTGACGGGTTTCTTTTTTCTCTTGCCAATGAAGGGATCCTCGTTTTCCAAAAAGGTCAGGCGCCAGACGCTGTACATGCTGTTTTCTCTGTTAACGGTAACAGCAATGCAGGCTTCGGCCTGGGAGGAAGAGGCATAGCCGGGTATCTCGATCGCTTCGACATGGACAATCTCTTCGGCGGGACTGAGAAAGTTGGAGGTGGGAGAGCTTCCCTGACGTCTCTTGTTTGGCTTTTGTTTTTCCTGATGGGCCACTACCAAGCCGATCTCGAGTAAGGGGTCTGTCAAACACACAAGACGGGGCCAAGGACTGTCGGGGGTCTCCATGGGTGGTTGCCACATGTTCTCCAGGGTGTTGCTCAGCTTCAAAGGGAGCGTCTTGGGTCGTCGTAGACCTTGGATGGAGAATTCGGCGGCGGTATGGCTGAAGTTGGACGGGGGCTGTGGCGAGACGAAGGAGTTGGGCGGGACCTTGGGCAGTCGCAAGGTTACGGGCAGGGTATTGTTGGCTCGCTGTTTCCGTTGGATGATGACGCCGATGGGAGCGGCGCAGGCGGACTCGACCTCGAAGGGCATATGGACGACATGGCTGGTCCCGGAGAGGAAGTAGATGTGGGCTTGGGTCTTGAGGAAGACGACCAGAGCTCGGGCAAGAAGTGGTTTCGCATCGGGTTTCTCTTGTTCGGGAGAGGCAGCGTTGGCAATGGGGTGGGAGTCTGTCGAGGTAGGGAAATAGGTGAGGAGAGCTTGGGTGACTTGTTCGTTCTCCATGTCGAATCTGAAGCTCTTTCGAAAGATGCCGCCGCGGGACCAGATGACGCAGGTCGCCGTGGTCAACAGCTCGTCCTCGCACTCGGCGTGGGCCTGTCGGTCGACGAATATCTCCCAATTGTAGGACGAGGAGGGAGGGTTCCGAGGGAGGAAGCCTTCGTCGATGGCATGGCGCAGTCCGATGGGCTGGTGGACTCCCAGCGAAGTGGCCGCCGCCATCATGTCTGTCGTCAAATCACAGGGCCGTTTGCTCGAGGAAAAAGAAGAAGAAATTCAATAGCCATAGCTGAGTGAGGACTGAGTCCAGGCTGAAAGTCACGGTGGTTGCGATGGAAGCTGGCGCATAGGTTTTGTTTGGAAGGAGAAGTTCAAGGCGGGATGGTGGAAGCTCTCAGCAGCGTCAACACCACTGGAAATCGCGTCTGACAGCGCTGTGAGACGCGACTGCCGGGCACCTCATGTCGTGCACCTGCAGCTCTCCACAGATGTAACTTTGGAGGTATGGTCTGTGCTCGCTTATTTCTAAACGCATATGCCAGGTGTTGGACTGTTGGTCACCAGGCTGATGTTATTCAGCTGCCTAGAGGGAGACAGATGAGAGAAGATGCGCACCGTTTCGCAAGTGGTTTAGAAGGATGCATATCACAAAATGCTTCATAACGTCCTCAGATTTTGAAATGGTTTCTTGTCTGACTTGTTCCCACTCCATGTCAGGCCTCTCTCTTTCAGCGAGTTTCTGGCATAAGCGTTTACCACTCCACTGTGGACCTGCCCTTACTGACGTAGCGGTCCTCCTCCACTCCGTTCCCGGCTCTATAACGAACACCCGACTTGCAGCAGCGACTACACTAGCCCAGACCTAGGAACCCAACGAATAGCGCCTTGCAGCCATACCTAGGCGCAACTCCATTCTCAACACTTCCCGACATCAATCAGATCCGTCACCAGCTACGCCATGATACCAAGGGAGACTCGCCTCCAACCAACATGACGCAGGTCCCGCCGGAGACAGGCGACTCTTCCACCGCAAACACCACCACCGCCGACACCACGCCCGCAACCACCATCGTCACCTCTCCCAGAACCCGGCCCAAGCGATCCATCGGCAGCACCATTGGCACCACTACCACCACTACCTCGACGGCAACCGCGACGGGAACGGGCACAGATGGGGCATCCGGCATTACGGTAGAGGAAGAAGGGTCGGAGGACCATGGAGAGGAGGAAGAGACCGAGGAGGACGATGATGACGATGACGAGGAGGAGGAAGAAGACGAGGAACCAAGACTCAAATATGCCCGACTCACCCAGCACCTCGGGCCGTTGTATCGGAATGGCGACGCGACAAGCGCTTTCTTGACGGCTGGCGACAAGATGGTCAGACAGAACCACCCATGCCTGTCATGTACACATTGCGACACTTTGCTGACTTGTCATATGGCTACACCAGATAGTAGGAACCCATAACGGCAACATCCACGTTCTCCAATTGCCCGCCTTCCAGTCCCTACGCGTCTACCACGCCCACGCCGCCTCCGTCACCAGTCTCTCCATATCGCCATACCCGCCACCTCTCCAGACCTTGGACCCGAAACCCCTCACCCGAGTCTTCTCCCAGACAAACAGTCCCTTGCGCCCTGGGAGCGTTGCCAACGAACCCCATCACCAGACCAACCCAGCCTCGGCCGCACGCAAACGAGACGCACAAGCTCATGGAGTCCCCAACACCCCCTCCAACAACATCCACATCGCGACCTCCTCTATGGATGGCAACATTTGCGTCCAGTCGCTGATCGATGTCAAGGATGTCACTCTCCGCAACTTTGCCCGACCCGTACAAGCTGTCGCCCTCTCTCCCGATTACAAGAACGACAGGACCTATCTGTCTGGTGGCCTGGCTGGACAGCTAATCCTGACCGTCGGCGCGCCACAAGGCAAGAGTACGGCCACTACGACAGGAGCCGCGGCTCAGGCGGCAGGATGGCTCGGGAACATGGTGGGCGCTGGGTCCGGCAAGGATACCGTTTTACACTCGGGCGAGGGTACCATCAATACCATCAAGTGGTCGCTATCCGGGAAATATGTCGTGTGGTTGAACGAGCACGGTATCAAGATCATGCGAACGAAGCTTTATCTCGAAAGTGCCGACCAAGAAGATGCATGGAAGCGAATTGGTCACATCGATCGGCCGCAAACAGACGAGTGGGATACCATGGCCAGCGTCTGGAAAGGTCGTGCTGAGTGGATCGACGAGCTGTCCATCGAGCCTGATGAGCCAGGCAAGGGCCAGAAAGAGGTGCCGGCTTCGCCTGCGGCTGCCATCTTGAAGCAACAACAGCAAAAGACCGACAAGAAGATTGAGAGACTGGTTGTAGGATGGGGAGGCAATATATGGTTCATCCACGTCCATCCCGGTGGCATGGGCGTCGGCAAACACGCTGGGGAAAGGTCCGCTGGACGGGCAGAGATTGTAAAGCTGTAAGTTGTGCTTTCTGGCTGTGTTGTTGACCAAACTAACCTGGCTCCAGACTTCGAATGGATTGCATCATTTCCGGCCTTTCGCTATATACCCAAAACCTGCTGTTAGTACTCGCATACTGCTTACCAGACGAAGACGAAGACGAGGAATTCGACAATGTCGCTCCAGGCCACAAGCACACCGCATCAATAGCATCTACAGGAAGCCAACCATCCGGCGGGATCAAGCGCAGACAAAACAACCCGCCACCAGAACTGCGCCTGATTGACTTGACGTCCCAGGCCGAGATTGACAAGGACGCACTCAGCGTCAGCCGCTTCGAACGACTGACTGCCAGCGATTACCACCTCGGTGTTCTTCCAGCTCGCAACGTAGCCGCCTCTGCCGCCAACAAAGGCACCTTGGAGACTTTGGCTGGCTTCGGTACCGACATGCTCAACGTTGGCCTCAACGTTGGCCTCACCGGCCTCAACGCTGCACTGAACCCCAAGTCGCTTTTCAGTTCGGGCGCCAGCATCAAGAGCAGGGAGAGTGACGAGGCCCCGTCGAGCTACATGGGCGGCATCAACACGGCATTGAAGGGAGGACCTCGCACTGCTCTCCATCCGAACCTCAACAAGCCAGGTATCAAGATCTTCATCCACAGCCCATACGACTGCATCTTGGCAACCAAGAGAGACTTGGCCGATCACCTGGGTTGGTTGCTAGAGCGCCAGCAATACAGACAAGCTTGGGAGCTGGTCGACGAACATCCCGAGATCGTGGCTGCCACAGACCGGGCATCCGAGCTAGGCGGCTCTGAAAGTCCCGTCCGAACCCAGAGCGATGACTTTGATGACGACACCGCCTCCGTCATGGACGGCATGCGCAGCCATTTCTCTCTCGCCGAAAAGGAAAAGCGGCGCATCGGCGAACTCTGGATCCAAGAACTGGTCGAAGCAAACGACTGGACTCACGCCGGCCAGATTTGCGGCAAAGTCCTCGGCACCCCCGACCGCTGGGAGAAATGGGTCTGGACCTTTGCCGGCGCCAACAAGTTTGACGACATTGTCAACTACATCCCGACCGAGCGAACACGACCGCCCATTCCCGGAACCATCTACGAAGTCGTGCTTGGCCATTACCTTCAGGTTAGCAAGCCCCGATTCAGACAGCTGCTGGAACGATGGCCATCGGATCTGTTTGACGTTGTCACCATCATCACTGCCCTGGAGAACCAGCTCAAATACCGTGATGTCCGAGAAGACAGCGTCGAGGATGGCGAAGTAGGAAGAGATTGGCGCATCGTCATGGAGAGTCTGGCCAAGTTGCACGAGGCTAGCGGGCGGACCAAGGAGGCGCTCAGATGTTACATCAAGTTGCAAGATGCCGACTCGGCGATGCGACTGATCAAGGATGGGCATCTGGCTGAAGCGGTGGCGGATGATATTCCCAGCTTCATCGGACTTCGCGTGCCGCAGGACAAGCTCGTCAAGATGACCAAGGAACAGCTTGAGCAGGCTACTAGTGAGGCCATCTCGCTGCTGGTCGACGAGGCGCAGCATGGGTTGGTGAAGCCGGATCTTGTGGTGTCGCAGTTGCAGGAGAAGGACCTGAAGCTCTACACCTACTTTTACCTGCGTGGTCTCTGGCGTGGCGAGGGCATCCACGAACACACGCATGAGTCTCTCGCCCGTCTGGTCCTCGATAGTCGCACCATGGTGGACCAGTTCGCCGACCTGGCCGTCCACCTCTTTGCCATCTACGATCAGCCACTGCTCAACCAGTTCTTGCGGACATCCACGGCGTATGCATTTGAGAAGGTTAGTTCCCCTTGTTTCCCTTGTTTGATGTCTCTCATTTACTGACCACTCTGTGTCCTAGGCCGCACACGAATGCGAAACGCGCAACTACATCCCCGAGCTCGTATACCTCTACTCCAAGACCGGCCAGATGAAACGAGCCCTCTACCTCATTATCGAGCGCCTCGGCGACGTCTCCCGCGCCATCGCGTTCGCCAAGGAACAAGACGACCCCGACCTTTGGGAAGATCTGCTCGAGTACTCGATGGACAAGCCCAAGTTCATCCGCGCCCTGCTCGAGGAGGTGGGGACAGCCATCAACCCGATCACGCTCGTCAGACGGATACCCGAGGGGCTACAGATCCCAGGACTCAGGGAAGGAATAAGACATATCATGAAGGAACACGAGATCCAGTACTCCATCTCGGAGGGCGTCAGCCGCGTGCTCAGAAGCGAAGTCGCAGCGGCTATGAACACCCTGCGAAACGGGCAGCGCAAGGGCGTCAAGTTCCAGGTTGGGGTCAAGGAAGGAGGCGAACATGTCGACGTCCAGCCAACCGATATCCCGACGCAACCCTTGACCGAGAAACCACCTTCCTCCTCCGGCATCAACTCCCCCGCCGCTGCATCCCAGCAGCCACCACCCACTCCGTCAACTCCAACCCACCGCCGTCCCAAACCCGCTGCCAAGAAGTACCAAGCAGGCCACTGCGCCCAGTGTCTCTCCCCCTTCACCACCTACGAAACAGACACGCTGGTCGGCTTCGCTTGCGGACACGTCTTCCACTTGCCGCATTTGCTCGAGGCGCTGAATCCAGGAAAGACGGTGGATGCCGATGTGTTGCTGGGAGGTATGGAGGAAAGGAGCGCGCATTTGGTTGGCGCAAAGGTGACGCACGCGAGGTTGTTGAGGGATCGGATCGTTGGGGGCTGTGTTGTGTGTAAGGCTGCCAAGGAGGATGAAGGCAAGGCAAGATGATGTGGAAGCGCTGGAGGCAAAAGCATTCCCTATGTGCTTGCAAACTTTTGAGCGATGATTTACCCTTGACAAGTTTTGGTTACAACATAAGCATCGGGCTAAGGTTCGGTCTTCGTGGGAGAATGATTGCAAGGAGATGAGACAGGTCAGCGGCACGCATAGGCGAATGTGCGCGCGGACCGGAACATACGTTAGGATCATGAATAAGGACATGTTGATGACTTTGTATAAACGAACAAGCTTCGTTGCTTTCGCGTACTCGTGACCGGCCAAGGTTGAGGTTCCTGCTGTAAGTATTCTTCTTCTTTTTGCCCTTCACATATAATACGAGGGACAAATACTGACCAAGTGTATCAGAACCTGGAGCGTACCCCCCCCATCGAAACCATGCCCGACGTCCCGCCCTGTCCTTTCCAGCACATCTAATGTATAACAGTTACCAAGCAGCCAGACTCACACTGCTCAAGCATCACCAATTCCTTATTGGCCTGCCAAAACAACGTCACGGTGTAATAGGGAAAGGGTAACACGGCATTACTAGTGCGATCCGATCCGGCAGCTGCAATACCCCAACCTCGTCGGTTCAATACTGGTTTGTCATTAGCTCGAAACCTCTAGTCAACCTTGTTGGGTGATATCTACCTAATCGATCCGTTTCGTTCTATGACCAAGACGTGATCTTTCCTTGCATATCCCATACTCAATTTGCTAGCCATTACATCTTGTTCTTATGAGATTGAGAACAGTTTAGGATGTACCTCATCCAGTAGCCTATCTACCAAATCCATTGGACATAGTTACCCTACCTTCTCGCTTACTTCCACGCAAAACAACATGGCTAATGCAATTTCGCAATAGTCAAAACGATAAACGTCGTCGTCCAAGGCATTGAGAGCGCCATATACGAGTGGTGTGTGCGGTTATTCAACCAAAGATGGAAGGTGAATAACATGTGCAGAACCATCAGTCTCCTAGCTGATATCGCATCATGCTGTGGGGAGCATACGCTTTGCCACGACCCCACGGCCTTCTTTCTTCTAAACCCTCTCAGCACGTGGACTGACATAAAAGACTGACGAGCCCTGTCAACGTGAAGATAAATATCCCTCGCCCCAGTCTTCTTGGTGCAGTATATTGCCTTACATACGACTATAACGGCAACATTGAAGAAAAAGTAACATGTTATTTCCAGCTGCTTTCCTCCTCGCCCAGCTCCCAGCCGCTTTTGCGGCTCCATCCAACGAACCTCCGAGTCTAGAAAAGCGAGCCCCTCTCATCCAAGCTCGCGCTGGCAAGGTTGTGCCCGGCAAATACATTGTCAAGTTCAGAGATGACTCTGCCGATGCTACCCTAACCGCAGCTGCTGGCAAGCACAAAGCAAACCACCTCTACAAGAGTGCGTTCAAGGGGTTCGCGGGTGCTTTCGGTGCTGCTTCTCTTGAGGAAATCAGGAAACTACCAGAGGTCTGTATTCCCAGCACAAGCCATAACAGCTGTGAAGGTCGAACTGACACATGTCCGTCCACAGGTCGAGTACGTCGAAGAAGACGCCGTCATCACCATCGCAGACGGCTTCAACACCAAAACCGACACCGCTCCCCGCGCCATCGTCTCCCAGCTGAACGTACCCTGGAACCTTGCCCGTCTGTCCAGCCACACCCCCGGTTCTAGTACCTACAAATATGACAGCACCGCCGGTAGCGGTACTTGCTCCTATATCCTCGACACGGGCATCACCACCACCCTCGCTGTAAGTTCAAGTTATCAACCAGCCCAGTTGCAACGGCATCCTACTCGCCTAGCAGCCCCGTATTAACAAAAATTTCAGGAATTCTCCGGCCGCGCAGTTTTCGGCGCCAACTTTGCAAACGACGGCAACATCGATGACGGCAACGGGCACGGAACCTCCGTGGCAGCCATAGTCGGCGGCACCACCCTCGGCGTAGCAAAACTAACCAAGCTCGTAGCCGTCAAGATCTTTGACGCAAGCGGCTCCGGAACCAAGTACTTGATTTCTTTCTTTTTCACCGTGTCACATCGCCTGCCATCAAAGCTAACCCTCAACCATGTCAGCTCGGCAGTGATCGCCGCCCTCAACTGGGTCGTAACCGACAAAGCCACTCGCGGCTGTTCCGCCGGTGTCTCTGCCGTGATCGCCGCCAGCGGCAGCTTCTCCTCGGCCTTGAACACCGCGGTCAACAATATGGTTGCCAGCGGCGTATTCACAGCGGCCGCTGCGGGCAGCGACGGTACCAACGTGGGGAATGTCTCACCCGGCAGTGCTGCGTCTGCTTGCACGGCGGGCGCGACGACCTCGTCCGATACGGTGGCTTCATACTCGAATTATGGGCCGCTGCTTGATATCTGGGCGCCGGGGACGGGTATCACGACGACCTTTGGTGGTACTACCACTGTGAGTTCCATGTTTTCTTTGTTTTTGAAGTATTGAAGTTGACGTAAATGTTTTAGACTGTCGTCTCTGGCACTACGTACGCCGCTGCGCACATTGCCGGTCTCGGCGCGTATCTGCTCAGCCTGCCGAGTTCGCTGACTGCGCAGGGCTTGTGCGCGTATATCCAGTCTATTGCTACAGCTGGTGTCTTGACTGGCGTGCCGTCCGGGACGGTGAACTTGCTGGCTTATAATGGTTGGGATATTTGAGGGAGACTTTGTTGGTGAGCAGTATACCTGGCGGTGGTGGCAGAAGGAAATTCGGATTTCTAGCGGACATGATTGGGGGTGCATGCTGATCGCGGCTAGGAGTGAGAGCAGGAAAGGGGGTGTAAATACAAAAAAGGAGCCTCGTATGCTCTGTCCATACCAAATCCAAGCGTGGCACTTCAAACTTTCACCCGGTGGGAAGCAACATTGGCTCAAAAACTTGATCTTGGGCTAAACCAAAGTCCCTGGTACACTGCCAGTCACAAACACTTACACCACTTGACCACTCGGAGCAGGCCACCGATCCAAAACAACCGCCTTGCCTTCAACCACAAACCTCGCACTCGCTTGCACCGGCTCATCCACAGTAACCGTATATGTCCCCGGATACAAGACGGTGTTTCCTTGTTCATCATAACGCGCAATATTTCCCAGTGTCCACTCCAGATGTGCCGTTGTCTTCTTTCCGAGAGAGAGATCACGCAGCCGCGTGTACGACACAAGCGTCTTGATAGGGTAGGGCTTGGGGCCCACGTCTCCTGCCAAAAAGGCCAGTACCACATAGTCAGACGACCGCTTGCCCGAGTTTTTGACTTCCACTTTCAACGGTGGAAGGGCACAAGTGTCAGGATAGGCATTATCACAGCGTGAAAGAAGGTCCTTGATGGAAAAACGCGGCAAGGGGGCAATCTCGGTTTTGAATGTGGTGTAGTGCAGCCCAAAACCAAACGGTTGGACCGCCGTGGGATACCACCTGTACGTCCGCCCTGGTAGCTTGTCTGAAGGCCGGAGGTTCATATCTGTCATGGGGACCGCGGCGGTGTAGTTGGCAGGATACTGCGTCACGGGCAAACGCCCAGCGGGACTCTTGAGGCCCGTGAGGATTTGCATGACCGCTGTTCCACCGTCTTGACCTGGCCAGTTGGCCCATAGAATAGAGTTGACTGCTTTTGCAGCAAGGAGTGGTGTGTTGTCCAGCTGGTCACCCATTTGCACCACGACGAGAGGCTTGCCCAGTTTGCTCAGGGTCGTGATGAGCTGGAGTTGGGCTTCGGGCCAGTTGATGGTCGTCCTGTCCTTTGTCTCGCCCGCTGCTGAGGTGTCCTGGCCGCCGAAATACAGGATATAGTTGGCGTCTTTCGCTGCTGCCAGAGCGGCCTGGGTCCATGTGTCTTTGCTTGTGCTGTTTTGAAGAACTGGTCCGCCCGCTGTAGTGACACTGAAGCCCATCGCTTGAGCTGCGTAGACTGGTGAATGCTCAAATGCCGGTGTTCCGGAATACCCGCCTGACAATGTCTTTGGGTCATTGGCCCAGAACCCAATCATGGCCAGTTTCGACTTGGGGCCCGTCTTGAGGCCCAGAGGGAGAGTCTTGTCGTTCTTCAACAGGACAATGCCCTCCACGGCAGCCTGAAGCGCCACCTCCTGTGACTTTGGTTTGTTGACGTCGTTCCAGCCGAGTGATGCATATTCTGAACGGTTGCCCTCAAAGTAGCCTACATGCACGAGACCCTCATAAAGCCGGCTCAGAGCCCTGTCAACCGTCGACTGCTCCAACAGACCTTGAGTCCAGGCACCGGGAATGTCCGAAGAGGATTCGTACTCGCAGCTGCTGTCTGTGCCGGCCTCAAAGGCCAAAGCTGTGCCCTCTGCATTTGTTTTCGCATAGTGATGATTTGCTGAAATGTCCAAGACGGCCTCACAGTCACTGGTAATGTAGTTGCCGGGCGCGGTCCAGTTCCAGTGCTCTCGGAGAATCGTTTGCATTAGGTACGCGTTTGCGCAGGCTGGCACCCCATTGACAGCGTTGTAAGAACACATGATGGATCCAACCTTGGAGTCCCGTGCACATTGTTGGAATGGCGACAAGTAGTACTCGGCCAGATCCTGCAGCGTGACCTTCGCGTTGAAGTCATGCCGTGTCGAGCCGTTCCAGTCCTCAAAGTCGTTGGCGGCGTAGTGCTTGCAGGTAGCTACGACCCTGTGTTCTCGTTCTCGCACAGGGCCTTCGAGACCTCGGATCATGGATGCAGCGTAGCGTTTGATGCGTAGAATGTCCTCGCCGGGCGTCTCTGAGCCGCGACCCCAACGTGGGTCTTTGAAAGGGTTGACATTCGGGGTCCAGTAGTCGAAGCCGGAGAAACCGGCGTTTCCAAAGGCTCGACCCTCGATGCCGATTACCTCGCCCACTTTTTCTATGAGTTCGTCGTCGAATGTCGCTGCCATCAAAAGGGGCATGGGAAACGAGGTGGACGAGTTGAAGGTGCCATCGCCTTTTCGGAATTGTGTTCCTGGTGCATATGCCACCCCATGAAGAGCCTCGCTCCACCAGTTGTAGGCTGGGAGGCCGATACGGGGTGCTCCTGTGGACTTGCTGACGAGATTCTGAAGTTTTTCCTCCGTCGTCATGGCAGCCACGAGGGCGGCTGCGCGTTGTGGCGGTGATAGGGAGGCATCGCAGACTTTGAGACTGGCTAGAGGTCCGTTGACACAGTCGGGGTATGTTTGGAAAGGTAGGTCGATGGCAGAGACAAGTGCAGCACTGCAGCTGAGCAGGCAGTATGAAGCCCAAGACGACTTCATGGTTGATGAACTCCTGGCAAATGACATCCATCCCTATCCATCCCCGCAATACGTCAGCATAGGCTCTTAAGTAGGTATGGGCCGTTTCTTAGCATGTCGTCGAGACAGGACGACACCTTCATTTGCCGTGTCTCAACACCGACTGTATGGCTCGATATGAGACGTTGTTGGCCGATTGGGGCGCATCGCGGCTGGATAAAGTCGATGCAGCGCTGGGTTACATCCAGATCCAGATTGGCGGATTAGCAAACTAGATTTGAAGCGCACCTATCTTACTTGGTTGATGAGCGCGCCAAGGCCGTGACAGGGACAACTACCTACGGCCCGACGGTGCGAGCGTCAACGCCACGAGACCATCGCGGAGTCTGTCAGCCTGTCAGGTACCATCTCGGTGGCTCGGTGGCTCGGTGGCTCGGTGGCTCGGTTGCTCGGTTGGTATCTTAGGGACCCTATTCGTGCGGCTGTCAGTAGTGACTGACCGGTTCTGGTCGCCCTGTTCTTCAGCGATGGTTGGGGTTGTCCCGGTCTGGTCGGGAAAAAACTGAAGTGCCCGTGGGAAATTGATACCCAAGGATTAAAAGAGGTCAAGGTACCTGTACCTACAAACTCTGGTGAACAGTCAATGCCAACCCTCGTGCCTGCCTTCCTTACCATCTCAGCTCCACCATGAAACTTGAAATATTCCTGTCATTTGCTGTGGCCGCTCTGGCAAGCAGGTGCAAACCAGACCCGCCGCCCTTCAGCACCTTCCCTCCACGCATCATCTACGACCCTCCCGCCGGCAAGCGCGCCTCCTACCCTCGACACGTCGAGCTCAAGGACGGCACTCTCCTCGTCACCTCCAGCATCATCGGCGGCAGCTTCTTCGCCGCCAACTCCTCCTTCCCCGTCTTCGAGAGCAAGGACGGCGGCGTTCACTGGAAATGGATCTCCAACATCACCGACCAAGTGAACGGCTGGGGCATAAGCGCACAGCCGGCACTGCTTGAACTGCAGAGGCCACTCGGCGGGTTCAATGCAGGCACCATTCTCTTCTCAGGAAACAGCTGGAGCGAACACGGCACCCGCATCGACCTGTACGCCAGCACCGACAAGGCGCGCACCTGGAAGTTCGTCAGCCACGTAGCCGAGGGCGGCCGTCCAAACACGACCAACGGCGCCACGCCCATCTGGGAACCCTTCCTCCTCGATTACAACGACGAGCTGATAGTCTACTACTCGGACCAGCGGGACCCCAAGCATGGACAGAAGCTCGCACATCAACGGTCCAAAGACCTCCGCACCTGGGGCCCCGTCGTCAACGACGTCACGTACGACGAATACCTTGCTCGGCCGGGAATGACAGTCGTAGCCAAGATCGAAACCATCAACAAGTGGATCCTGGTGCACGAGTTGCCTGTCGGGAATTCGAGCTCCTTCGGCGTCAACTACCCGGTCTACTACCGCATCGCGGACGAGCCGACAAAGTTTGACTCGGCTCCCGGCATCCCAATTGTTATCGACGGAAAGCTTGCGCCGAATGCCTCGCCGTATGTGGTCTGGTCTCCTGCTGGCGGGCCAAACGGCACGATCGTGGTGTCTGACGCTGATCGGAGCGAGGTCTATACCAACCGGTTTGGTGGGGACCCGGACAAGTGGGAGATGCATACTATTGAGCAACCTGCTGCTTACAGCCGGGCTTTACATAGATTTAGGAGGGATCCGGAGAAGCTGATGGTGCTAGGTGGCGCGACGTTTGACGAAGGTGGTCCGGATGAACTGAGTTTGAGTGTTCTCAACTTGATTGAGCTGTTGAAGACGAGGATACATCCTGCGTAGTTTATTATCTATTATACGTCGTAATAAAGGCTACTACTATATACTACTTTGAGCGTAGCGTTGCGTTTCGTTTCGTAAAATAAAGTCTTTTCGCACTGCCCTCAATGTCTTCATACACTGCTTCCCTACTTGGCGCGCCCTCTCCCGCTTTTTGGACCAATCATCTCACAAACATAACCTCTGGACCCACACCACACTTTAGCGTGGTTTTTTTCATAGATTTCAGTTAGTAAGTTTGGGCATTATATTTTTCACGCTATGCCAAGCCTAGACTCCAGATTGTAGTACGTGTAATTAGATTAGTACTTAAACCTAATTTTTATAGGGCGTTTCTATAGCTATCTTACAGGGCACTTAGTAGTACGGTCGCACTTTTGTACGTTGCGTTCAATTGAGGTCGCTTAAGCTCGATTGAGCTCACTATACTACACTGCACTCTACATTAATCCATACATTATTAATTTTATCTATGCAATCGACGTATCTAACTGCCAGTGAGCCTCTCTTTATGTCACACGGACATTGCCCACAGTCCAGGGGTTAGGATCGCAAGACTCAATAGAGCCTCAACGCTTAGCATTAGCCTCAAGATGCTTAGTGGCCTCCGGCTACAACACCCACCTCGGCCGGACCCTCGGCCGGACCCGCGGCCGGACCTCGGCCGGACCCTCGGCTGGACCCGCGGCCAGACCCGCGGCCAGACCCTCGGCCGGACCCACGGCCGGACCCACGGCCAAACCCGCGGCCGGACCCACGGCTGGACCCGCGGCCAGACCCGCGGCCAGACCCTCGGCCGGACTGTGACAAGGGCAGTATTCTGGGCTTGGAACAATAGTTCAATTCCGCTAATAAACTACTTTAGTCTCAAAGGCCTTGTTCATCCTTTCAACTTCCAGGAGAAGGTTGGGCTTCAAGACCTTCTTATGCCAAAGGGAATCGGTACGTACTTGAGGTACGTATTAAGCCTTGTCGCCTGGGGCTTCCAGGGCATCTACCATACATGTGGAACTTCCTGAATGCCTTCATCCATTCTTCATTTCCTTTTGGCGCCATCCTTTATCCAGGCGCCTTGCTTCTTGCCTGGTTGGCTGTGGTCGCTTCTGGAGATTGGGATCGTCTCGTAGTGCCTCATTAGCGTCTTCGGCACTTCCAGGGTTTGGCTCGCTAGCCGGTAGCGTCGGGAGGAGTTCGGGTAAGTAGTGCTAACGGCCGAACAGATTCTCTGTCTGAGCTGGCGTAGATACCTGAAGCATCTGCGCGAGGCTGAGAAATATGCGGCTCCGTAAGCCTCACGTTATAGGGTCAGGGTTGAGGTCGAATGTCCGTGTGACATCAGCTCCCCCTTCTTCAAAGCTCGCCCCGAGCTTGACATAGCTTCCTGCTTAACTTTGCTACCCTTACGTCGGTCTTGCCCGTCTTGGGGTACGTTGGGGTCGCGTGGCTTCTCCGGATGCCTAGCGTAGAAGGCGATAACTTCTTTTCCACTTCAATCTTCTGACTCAGCCAGGGCTGCCTCCCACAGGACCTAGTCAAGGTCAGGGGCTACTTAATTGCTAGCGCGGTAGGGTCCGACGAGCGAGACGTGGAAGGTAATAACTTCTTTTCCACTTCATAAATCTTCTAACTTAGCCGGGGCTGCCTCCCGCAGGACCTAGTTAGGGTTAGGGGCTACCTAATTGCTAGCGCGGTAGGGTCCGACGAGCGAGACGTGGAAGGCGATGACTTCTAAGATATCTTGAATGGTCTATAGAGCTTTGTCAAGCTTCTTGAAGGGTCTTTTGGTTTCTCTAGGTAGCGTGTGTGAAAAGCGATAACCTGGGCCTTTGCTCCGTCAGTGTAAAAATGCTCCCAAGGCTCCCATACAAGATTCTGAGTTCCTTCCCATCCTTCCCACTTAACTCGATACTTGACCTTCCCTTTAATTATTATAGAACCCAGTATTTTCTCAACCTCATAGTCTTCTAACTCTGCTAGGGCTGCCTCTCGCAGGACCTAGTTAGGGTTAGGGGCTACCTGATTGCCAGCGCGATAGGGTTCCAGGAGCGAGACGTGGAAGGAATCATGGATGCGCCAGGTGTTGGGTAAGGTAAGACGGATAGCGGTAGGGGAAATTACCTAAGATATTTTAAAGGGGCTATGGAGCTTTTTGTTAAGCTTCCTGGATAGGCGTTTTGTTTTAATGTACTTACCGTTTAGCATAACCAACTGTCCCACCTCGTAGACCGATGCCTCCGTTCGTTTCTTATCCGCCTACTCCTTTATTTTCTGATGGGCGCGGTCGAGATGTTTGCGAGCAAATTCGTAGACTTGGGTTATCTAGTGGGCGTAGAGACGACTCCTAGGGTTACGAGGAGCGCCGTTAGGGGGGTTGTGTGAAGCAGGGTGATAACCGTAGTTGGCGTAGAACGGGGAGATGCCAGTCGACGACGAGATGGTATTGTTGTATGCGAATTCGGCAGTGGCTAGCAAATCTTCCCAATTGCTCATTTCGTAGTTGACGAAGGCTTTGAGGTAACTCTTAAGGATTTAGTTGAGCCGTTTGGTCTGGCCATCTGTCTGGGGGTGGAATGCTGTGCTTATGCGGCTTTTAATGCCGACGAGTTTGAAGAAGTCCTTCTAGAGGTGAGCTGTGAATCTTGTAGTACTTCATAGTAGCCACTTAAAAATCCGAATTAGAGCTGTCGTCCATATTTATCGTCTTTATAGTTCTCTGAATAGCGTTGACCTTTTGTTTCTTGAACTGGGCCTCGTCGTGTGCGATGAGGTCTTTAGCTCCCTCTTCTTTACGGTCGCTATTCTTTCTTTTAATTACGGCTGTAATTACTAGTTAGGGTAATTCTTTACCGTTATTATCCTTCCTTACGAAACACTCTAGGGTGTCTCCCCGCTCACGAAATAAATGGCCCCGCAAAATGACCACTACTAAACTTCCAATATTAACAATAGGGCGGAATGACCACCAAAATGAATGATTCTTATTGCTATCTAATGCCCAGTCATTGCTCCTTCTAATTCTATACAATCCTTAAGGATTTGGGG